>JAAVTZ010000294.1:0-66120 GCA_014898835.1 Fusarium lateritium
GATATAATACTTACTCAATATCTCGAAGAGATAGATCAAGGCCACACATCTAAAAGACACAGTTTTTTTTAACACAATAAGGTATCATGCCTGATACCTTAAAACACAGTTTTCTCTCTCTCAACCTTGAAGTAAAATAAAGCCGCGTTTTCAGGCAATAACCAACCTTATCATGCAAGCAATAAGCTTTCATCTTGGGTATAAGAAGCCCTCTCTTTCTTCAATGCCAGCCAACCAAGTCCCTTGTCATCTCCTACCCTTCCACACACAACGCGCACGATGGCTTCTATCTCAAGCCGAAGAACCGCCCTCGGGCCAAGGATGGGTGCCCTCGCCAGCCGATACGAAAACGGATGGCCGTACGGCTACGAGCAGCTTGCAGAGCAAAGCTGCAGGGAGCTATGGAGCAAAATCAACCACCAATTCTTCAACCAGGAGCTTCCCAACCAGACCGCCAGCACCCTGGGCGACGGAGATATTGGTCGTTTTGATGGTATGGTACATTAGATGCCTCACGACACGATAAACCAGCTAACAAGTTCACATTGACAAAGTCGCCCTAAACCACAATAGTGTCATTTACGAGTTCTGATAAAATATGGCATTCTTGCAGAAAAAACTAATTTAATAAGCTGACCTTGCCAGCTGCAAGACCAACAAATACCTTATCGAGCAATGTACTATCCATCCTGTTCAACATCTCGGTTTGAACCATTCTCCGACGCGCCTGGAGTTCCCAATCATTCAAACCCTTGACTATTCCGTGGGGCCCAAAGCTGTAGCATGAATCAGATCCTTGGGTCCATGGCTGCTCCAGGTTCACGAACTTGATCCACGCCTCTCGCATAGCCTGGCCACTGCGTTCAGCACCAGGAGAGAACCTCAGATCAAAGCCTCCAAACAGCAATATCAGATCTACTGCATGATGTGCCCCGCTGGAAGGTTGCCATGGGTTAGCCTCGTCCACCAAGTACCTGAAGACAGGCTTTTGTGAATCCTTCCAAAGTTTCTCCACCCGATTTATTGGCAGCACAAACTTGTAGTCGGTGATGAAGTCCAAAGCCCCAGTCTGACAGGAAGAAGGCCTATCTGGGTAGATGTTGTATGCCTTCTTGAGCTCATCGCTATGTTCTCCTGCAGCATCGAACGCTTTCATAATGTCGCTTGAGGTTGTGTTCCGCACTCCCGTTTGCCAAATAACTGCCTATTCCCATGTTAACATAACGGTCAAACTGTGAGAGAGCGCTCAACCTGCCTCTTTTTCCACGTCGCTAAGCATGACACCCTCTGCAGCGCCGGTCCTTTTCTGCCAACCATCAAAACGATCTTCCCATTGAAGGAGAAAAGACTGTAGACCAGAAAGCTTGACAGCTTCCACAACTTTGTCTGCTGGTGCATTTTCCAAGTCAAGAGATGGGTCCATGTGTTGAAGTTGCTTCGAAACGGCATCCCGGAGAGCTTGAACTGATTTAGACGGCTGAGGCGGTGATAAGAATAGTGTCCCAGACGAAAGAATGTACTGCCTGGCCAATGAATTTGTTACAAGGTGAGCGTGACAGTACACGGCACCGGCACTTTCACCGGCCAAAGTCACTTGAGTCTGTAAATCATGTCAGTAGGTTACCATTGAAGCCATGGCACAGATATATACTGGATCACCGTTGAAACCTGCAATGTGTTCCTGGACCCATTGTAAAGCCAGTGCTTGATCACGTAGAGCCAGATTAACCGGTCCCTCTCCGTTGCCAAGCGCAAAAACGTTGAGCCTGTATTGAATTGAGACAGCAATAATTGGTTTGCCAGAACGGATTGAATCTGTTACCAAGGTGGTCATATCTGGCACGTAAACATATCAGCACAGATTCGAGGTCGTATCAGCGCTGATCGATGGGTTGAACCTTACCACAAATCCCAGATGCGGCACTTCCAAACGTAACGGCTTGTGAGCCTCCTATATTCCATATGTGTTAACTCATCGACTCTCCTCCCACAACTTGGTGCGAGCTTTACCATGAATCCAGACTAAAACCGGAAGCCTGGCTGATTCCGATTGAGAACCAGTCTTGGGCAAGACCACATCTAAGTTAGTGCAGTTGAACTCGTCCTCCGGCTCCTGAGGAAGTCTGTGATGAGGCGGTATGCGCAGCAAATGGCCTACATCGACGTAGATCTGAGGGCATTTGGGCCTGGAAAATTGAGTCAATAACGCCCACAGTGAGAGGCAAAACGCAGCTTACCCAAATTTAGTGCAGTCCAGATCTTTGGGGAGATGTTGGATTTTCTCGGCTTCGGCAAACCGTCGTGGTATGTAGCCGTAAGGAATGCCACGAAACTGGGTCACACCTGCGGAATCGACTCCTCTGAGAGTCGTTTGGAGTGAGTCGTGGCGAATAGTTACGGACATGATGATTCTACTCGTATGCGAAATGACTGAAGCAAGTTTTGGACGAGTCAGTGTAAATTAATTGAAGGTGATGTGGAACACTTTACAACAGGCTATATATCCGATAAAGAGGGGAACTTCCCCACTCGACAGCCGATGCACAATGTGGAGTAACAGTGATCAGCAATTACTCTCCCTTCTGGTCATATCAGTCCTCATTGACCTGCAAACACAAATGTAGTCCATGCGTTCAAGAGTGAATCCAGACCTATTATTCCAGCGATCCGCATCAACTCTTGGTACTTCTTTGAGGTAGCATGATCTCCTTCCAGATATTGCCTGCGACCACCCTGCAAATTTGCTGTTCCTTGTGCTTTCGAAAACGCTTTCCATGGCTTTTCGCCGTGGACAAAGGTGATGACGTCCTTGGCAAACTGCACCGCTGATGCACGCTGTACATCATCAAGGTGGTTGTTGAAATTTTGAAGAAGAAATGCCACATCAAGTATATGTGTGCTATGTCCTTTAAAGGGACCATCCCATGGGTTTGGCTCAGAAAATTGCATCAGAAATACGTCGCCGGGAACCTTCTTAGCGAGGGCTCGAGCTGCGGCTTGGTGCCCAATATCAGATCCAAATTGCAACACGTGAAGGAGGGCAGTTTGGTTGTCTAGGTCTGACGAAATGTCATAGGACTTCAAAAGCTGTTGAATAGCTTCCTGATGTTGTTGTGAGAGCTTGGTTTGCAGATGATTCGTGAAATCCATAGCAATGGACTTCCGGGCTGCAAATAGTCCCATGAATGCGAAGATACTTGCCTGGTGATCGATTTCTGTCAGTCAAACTGCTCAAACAATCTAGACATGGTAGTTCACTTACATCCAATGCCGAAAATATTATCATAGCACCTTTGCATTGTTTTGCCTTGAAGCTATAATCTTCAGAAGCCATGAGTTTGAAGGATTCATCGTAAGGCACGAGGTCGTCATCAAGGACTGGGAGGAACGGCAAGGCTTGGATCTTTTGGTATAGATTCAAGCTGGATAGATTCTTCAAATGATTCAGCCGTTCGTCAGTGGACAATACATCAATACCCCAGACCTCAACAGCTGACTTATAGGCGAACTCAGCTACTTCAGAAGTCAGAGGCGAGACGGAGGGTGGAGCGCCACCCATGACAACAATACGAGAGGCTAGGGCTTCCTCACGATATAGGAGTCGTGTTGCCGACACTATTGTCAAAGTCAGACGCGTCTTCGGTTATATGGGATCTCAAGACTTACATCCACCAACGCTCTCACCGGATACCGTGACTTGACTCGGATCACCACCGAAGCCTGTTATATACTTTTGTACCCATTGAAGTGCCACTATCTGATCATGTAGTCCACGGTTGGACTTATAACCAGCCTGGCGAAGCTCTCTGGAAGTCATGAAGCCCGGCGCACCAAGCCGGTAGCTAAATCAAGATGGTTAGCAGCACGTTTTATTGAGCTCAACTTTGGGATTGGATTTTGCACCATTCTAGACTCACTTGATATTAACGCCAATGATTGGCTTGCCCATGTCAATAGAAAGTTGCACGATGCGCTTCATATCAAACTGTGGCCACCAGTTTGCGCCCACAGAGAAGCCACCGCCGTGGATGTAGACCAGGACTGGAAATTCATTTGAGGCTGTCGCAGTGGCTGGAGTGACAATATTGAGATTGAGACACTCAGTGCTAGATAAGCCAGGAAATTCAGGCTTATTCAAGTGCTTTTGGATGGCAGTCAACTCATTATCGAATGCTTCAGGTGAGGATATCGCTTGTGGTCTCCATAACCACGCGTCAGTATCACATGTAATGAAGACTCCGTGGATATTGCACTAGATGCTTACCCAAACTGGTTCGCAATAATTCCCGTGCCATCGTAGGTACAGAGCGTAGCGTTGTCGAGCCAGTGGCGGAGCGATGCGTACTTCACCCCAAGGAACTGCATGACGTCTCCCGCCTTTAATCCGTGAACATTCCCGATAATCGGATGGTCAAAATCAGCGCGATGGGTATCAGTCTGAGACATGTTTGAAGTTTCTAGGATTGTTGAGGAGAGGGCTAGACACATAGATTTTGAGGAGTGAAGTATAAGAAAGACTACCCAGCACGATACAGCACTGGAACAAAAACCTTCTATTTCCACAGATTCACATAATTTTATCAAAAGTCTGTCATCCCCTGAGTTTGGCCTTTAGGCTTTAGGTGATCCGCATGTTGTGGGGGAACCTGGGGAATTACAGGAGTGAAGAATATTTACCCCACATTGACATGTCTGAGATACCTATCGACCATGTACATATTATACGTTGGCATCATAGAGAGTATCATCTAAAACTATAGATTGTATCATCGATCATTATCTTATCGCGATTACTAGATCACACGATTGCGTTGATTGCTAAATAGCCAAAGCCATGTCGCCTCATCGTCAACTTATCCACCACGCCAATGGGCAAACTACGGCGTATATTCATGACAGCTTCGTCGATCCCTGGAAGCCAGCCGAAACAATCCTTCTCCAGCACGGGTTTGCGCGGACGGCTGAACACTTCTATCACTGGGTACCTGCCTTGGCCCGTCGTTACAACGTCCTCCGACGAGAGCTTCGGGGTCATGGCGGCTCAAGCTATCCCAAGACCGACGAGCACAGCAACTATAACTACTCCGCCAAAACCATCGTGGACGAGATCAAGGATACTTTGGATCAGCTGGGAATTGAGAAAGTTCACTTTGTAGGCGAGTCGACGAGTGGTATGCTGGCAGAAATCTTTGCCGCAACCTATCCAGAGCGAGTCAGCTCCGTTATAGTGTGCTCATCACCTACATCCCTACCGCCAGAGGCGCAGGAATTCTTGGCATTTGGTATGAAATCATGGCCAGAAGCGTGTCGTCAGCTAGGTTCGCGCGGATGGGCGAACCGGTTGACGGCATCCAGCGGAACGGTTGGAAGTACCGATCCTGCTTATCTGCAATGGTGGATTGATAAGGCTGCCGTTAGCGATGGCGAAGGCCTTGCCGGTTATGCTGAGTTCTTGAGCACACTTGATGCTCGACCATATCTCAGGCGCATTAAGACGCCCATGTTGGTTCTGTCTCCGACCAACAGCGCTTTGGTGACGATTAAGGCCATGGAGGAACTAGTGGCTGAGGTTCCCAATGCTAGGCTGGAGGTCATTGAGTCGCAGGGGCATGAGATTTACGCTGAGGCCGCAGAGCAATGCTTGAGTAGGCTTACCAAATTTCTTGAAGAGTTATAGGTAGTTAGTTTCGACTATGGGCATGTGTTCAACGACAAAGTAGCTCGTCACAAATACATAGAATTCTCATGAAGCTTCTAAACGAAGGTTGAACTGGTGTTTCGTAGTCTTTCGTCCAAATTCTAATAAATCTGTACCCCGCCAGGAAGACCATGGGTGACATATCCCTGTGGTAGGCCACTACGCTACAGATCCTGGGTTGCCTGGTCACCATTCCATGCGCGCCTAATCAGTTCCCGGAGAGCCTCCCGCTCAAGGGGACGTGGGTTCCGATACGGGTTCGATACAGCGATATCGGCAGCTTTGTCGATGCCATCCTCCGGCATGCCTAATTTCTGCAGACTCAGATCTATACCCAGGCGTCCGTAAAGGGCACTGATACCTCGGACGGCGTCCCCATTACTGTCTGGGAGAGCGGCCGCGAGCTTAGCCATGGCCTGAGGAGCGCCAGGCGCGTTGAAGGCCAAAGCATGTGGTAGTACGACCACATGGGTCTCAGCATGAGGTAAGTTGAATGAACCGCCTAAAGTGTGGCATAGCTTGTGATGGAGTGCCATGTCGACAGCGCCTAAGCAAAGGCCACAGAGCCAAGCGCCATACAGGCCTTTATACCTTGCGTCAATGTTCTGGGAGTCGGTTTGTAGGATGGGAAGCGCCTCGCAAAGTGATTTTATGCCTTCACAGGCCATCAGATTGATAATGGGGTTTGTGTTACTGGCATAGAGTGCCTCGACTAGAGTGCGCGAAAGGGGTTAGCGATCAGCCGGTAAATGCTGCTTGCATTCCAGTTTGTAAATTGAGACACTAACCTGCGTGAGCAATCGCATTGATGCCGCTATTCACACTCATCTTGACCGGCAACGTCAAAGTAAGATCTACATCATAGATCACAGCGGTTGGCAGAATTTTGGAGTCCCGCCTCGTCAACTTGCGGCCGTTTTCTGTCTCGCCGAGAATGGGAGTCATCTCGCTGCCAGCATAAGTCGTTGGGATACAAATGTGTGCGAGCCCTGTGCGAACGCTGATGGCCTTGCCTAGTCCGATGGTGCTTCCGCCACCTACTGAGACGACTCCGTCAACATTCGCTTCCCTGGCCTGTGAGAGGGCGTTCTCAGTAATGTTTATTGGAGTATGCATGGTAGCATCGCTGAACTTCGATACTGCAACGTCTCCCAGGATATCTGCCACGCGGTTTGCAATCTCTGTCTGCTCCGGCGTGGAGAGAATCATGATGGATTTGAGGCCGAGTTTCTCAGCTAAGGATGGGATTTGGGACAGTGTCCCCTCTCCAAAGATGACTTGGGGTGAGCTGGCGACATATTCAAAAGTGCGCATTATTAATGTCAGGAAAGAGGCTGGATTCTTAGGCAAGTTCAATTGTAGGACTGAGTGAGTGCTAAGTTAAGTTTATATATGGTAGTTCCAACCTGTTCAGTCACTTCAACAACCCCACATTACGTTTCCTGTTACACGCCACTCTTGCTCCATGAATCCAGGTCCCTTATTTCAATGGGTTATCAAATGTTTCATTTTCACTGCTGTGGGATATCTCCTGTGCATCGGTGATATGTAGATATACAGAAGATCCGTCTCTGTCCTGCCAGGGTGGTAGAATCAGTACGGCAACTGTTATGAAAGGCATGCGATACTTACAATGCAGCGAGGGTCTTTGGATGCCTTCTCAAAAACTCTATATGCAGCTTCTGCCATGGTTGGCTGGAGACCCTGTTGCTGGGCTGCCTCTATGCCCAAGGACAGATCCTTCAAGAACATCTGCGTTTTAAACCCGAGTCTCCAGTTGTTGCTACTGGGGGCATGAGGTACCACGTTGGGCACAGGACAAACATTATCTCCCATAAATGTCTGCCCTGTCGAATTATGGATGATTTTTTGCAACATCTTTGGGTCGACGCCAGACTTAACCCCGATGGCCATTGCTTCACTGATAAGCAGCAAAACGGAACATGAGATATAGTTGTTGCTGATCTTACCAGCCAGCCCGGAGCCGACGTTCCCGCACCAAAATAGTTTGTTAGGGTCACCCATTATTGTGATAGTCTCTCGGAGTCGCTTTCCCACATCATCACTTGGTGTTGGCTCCGGGTACCCAACAATAAACGAGAGATTGGCTTTCTCGGCCGCAGGAACTCCCCCCTCAAACAAGAATTAGTATTTCTTGAGTCTTTCAAGGACTTTGTGGACACAGACTTACAGAAACTGGTGCATCCACATATATCCCCTGACCTGCTTCTTTGATTTGACGAGCGACATCTTTTGCAGTCGCAACATCGATGGTGCTGCACTCTATAAGAAGCCGTCCTTCGTTCCTGTTTGCAGATATTATACCGTCTTTGGAGTCGAGATAAACATGCGAGACTTCCCGAGCTCCTGGTACCATTGAGATGACCACGTCGGCCTTGGATGCTATTTGCCGAGGTGAGTCCTGGATCTCAATGGGACCTAGGCTGATGAACTCGTCGTGGAACCTTTGGCACGCAGGTTTATGTACATCGAAAACATGTAACACGGACTCGCTAGACAGCCCACGGCGGATAGATGCCGCCATTGGGTAGCCAATGGCCCCCAGACCTAGATGAGGTTTGCATGTTTAGTGCAATGCAATCGAGTCGGCTGGGAAGAGCTTACCGATGAAGCCAATATTCAATTCCATTTTATCCTTTCTGAGCTATGGTGCTTAATCAAGTTTAGTAGGATCGAGTACGTTTGTGAGGTTCTTTTACTTCTGTTTGTTTCTGTCCGGTCAGTTGATGCATTTTCAAGTGTGACTGATATGTCGACCCCGCAACCCATGAATTTCTACCCCATCTTCATGTACTTGTCCTCCATTTCTCCTACATCGATCAAAACGAGCTTTTCGAATTAAGCGCGATGCTTATTGACGATTAAAAGACATCGTTAAGCTCCTCGTAAACGATTTATCCTGTAGAAAAGATTCATACTCCGGTTCATACAATTTGAAGGCCCTACTCTTTTACATTTACTACCCCACCATGACCGTCATTGCCCAGAGTCCTTCCTTGAAAGTCGGAGTCATTGGCCCAGCTGGTTTCGGTGGCTCATATCTCTGCCTGGAGCTCATCAATCGCGGCCATCGTGTTATCGGCTTGTCCCGAAATCCTCAGAAATTGGGATCGCATGCTCTGTACGAACCGCGGAGAATCAACGTTGATACCCAAAGTGAAGTAGAGCTGGCAAGGGCATTCAGCGATGTTGATGTTCTGGTCTGCGAGTATGGACCTCATACTGCGGGGCACGAGGCCCTCAAATACAGTTAGTGACATTCATTCTCCTCGCATGCTTGCTTGGTGGTGGAGACTAATGCGCACCTATAGTGCCCTTCATTGAAGTGATCCGAAAAATCATTTTGGCTGTGAAACGAGCCAAAGTCGGTTACTTTGTGATGCTGGGTGGCACTGGCAGTCTCCATGTCCCTCACGAAGATGGTATATGTGTCGCCGATAGTAAAGATTTCTTTCTCGCCTACAGACGCGGTATCGCTGATAGTCATGCTCACGTTACCTATATGGAAGAAAGGTTGGGCCCGTTGGGATCTAACCTCAGAGCTTACCGCAATGCACGTCTTGTGCTTCGTGGGGACGATGAGGAGGGAAAAGACAAAGCAAGAAGTGTCATCGATGAGTACGAGGCCAAGTTGGGGCAGGGTGATGCGGCAGCAGAATTCATCAAAGCAGCTAGGACTACACTCATGTTTTTTGACGGTAACAAATCTTTTGACTGGACATATGTGTCACCAAGCGCTTTATACCGGCCAGGGAAGCGCACCGGCAAGTACGAGATCACGGTCAATGACTTACCTCTCAAAGGCGAGCCTCAAGGCGACAACCCCTTGGAAGGGCGGCTGTTGGGTGTTTCGGCCGCAGATCTTGCTATAGCTATCGCGGATGAAGTTGAGACACGAAAGTACATTTATCAGCATTGGAGTGCTACATCTGACCTATCAGATGATACCCCAGCGCCGTCGTATGTTACTTTGGATTGATAGATAGTTTCATAGCAATAAAACTTTGGGGGCTTGGGTTTCCGCACCACAGACTAAACTCCAAAGAATAATGCGCACTTCTTGGGGCTACCCCATGCTATAGTGCAAAAAGGGGGTGGAGCAATACACAGACCAGCTATGTGGAGGCCCAACAGAATGTAAGCTATAAGACTAAGTTAAGAGGCCATTGGACTCTGCCACATATTGACCGCGATTGGTAACCTCATATCAAGCATCAAGAATGACGGACTACATCCTACGTGATGACGAGTTAGAAGACCTCCGTGGAAAGGTCATTGTGGTAACTGGAGGGGCCACAGGCATTGGCCGTGCTATTGTAGATCTTGCCCATGGTACTGAGTGCCTTCCCTTCAAATATTTGAATCGAATTGACCAGATCAGGTTATGGCGCAAAAGTCGCAGCCTGCGATACAAACCAGGAAGAGGGAAGATTGATGGAACAAGATTTCCAAAGGTATCAAGGCCCGCTGACCGTCTCATGAGCTGGATCCAGTCACTAATTCAGCGCTCAGTGATTTCTTGTTCAAGAAATGCGATGTGTCGGTATGGTCCGAGGTGGTTGAGTTCTTTCAGCATACATATCGAAAGTTTGGTCCAATTGATGCAGTCATCTCCAACGCAGCCATAAACAAGGTCGAAACACTCGATGAGCCTATGGAAACCGACGGAACAGAAGTACCAGAGCTCCAAGAGCCAGACGTGTCTGTTCTCAAAGTCAACACCATCGGGACATGGTATGTGGCCAAGTGCGCCATTCATTTCTTCCGCAAGCATCCAGAAACGAAATCAAAGCTCGTTCTATTTGGGTCGGTCGCCAGCTTCTTTGATACGCCGCCACTTTACACATACTGCGCAAGCAAGACCGCAGTGCTTGGTCTCTTGCGTGGACTGCGGACTCAAACAGTCAAGTACAACATCAGTGTCAACATGATAGCGCCTTGGATGACCCGTGAGTATTTGCCTTGTGACCAGACGCGCAGCAATTCATCTAATGCATATTAATAGTCACGGACATGATTACCGACCACGTGAAGAAAGTCTGGGGAGACCTGCCAGCAAACACGCCCCTTGACGTTGCGAAGGCAAGTCTCTTGCCTGTTGTTAGGCACGACGTCAATGGAAAAGCGTTTCTTATCAATGGCGGTAACATAACCGAGGTTGAGGACAAGTTAGACGAGACGCAGGGGGTATGGTTGGGGCCGGGACTTGACAAGCATATGAGAGAGGGACAGCGAAGGCTTATTCAATGACGCGAAGTTAGAGATAGACGAGATAAGATATGGATATCACGTGCCTTGGACTAAACGAGGTCTCTCATGTTGACGCGTGAGTTTTTGATGAGTCGCGTCCACATCAATGCTGTAGAGGGAGGGCTGGCTGGAGCTCTCGCGCCATCATGGGCACATTCGACTGTATTGTGGAGCTTTTGCCCCACTATCGATACTTCGCTCATAAACAAGATACTGGCAGGTGAGGTCACGAGCTACAAGCTACATAATTAACAATACGTCTTTGCGGGCGTAAATTCGGTTGCAATAGTTCTGGCTTCGATCTCCTGTAACACGTTTAACTAGGCCGAACTAGTACGTCGAGTTTGCTTCATCTTCCACGAGAAATTAGTTCAGGTTAACGACAGGCTATTCACAAGCCACGAGACACAAGACAACAAATAATTCGTATACGACACATTCGATCCTAATATACCCGGCTGTGGTTAAAGCTTTATATAATCTGAGCATTGATAATGCTTATGCGTATAGATGGGAGAAATAAATCAGAAGGCTTAACTTTTGCTTTATGCTGCGAGATAGATTGCTCGAAGTTACCCTATACCCCTACACTTTACCTAGCCCGACGATTGTACTGTAAGTTAGGTGGTGGGGCGACGCGATAAGACCCATCGTGTATCTACGCGAAACGCGTCTGGACAACACGTCATCCTTGGCCTTGACTTGAAGACCTTGATGGTCGCACCAATCAATGAATGAAAAGTTCACGAATTCTTATTTGCGTATTTCAACTCTGAATTGCGGGCGTACAGAACTACATCAACTATTTATATCAAGTACGAAAATTGAGATCCTCAAGATTAGCTGTTTCGAAAGCTGATTTGATCACGTCCCGATGCGTTTTGGAACGGCAGATGATGTCACACTCGAACGGCTCAGGAACACTGAGGAACCCAGGCATCATCTTGGTGCTGGGATTGACCACCGACCCGTCTGAATTAATCTTCTTCTGAATGTTGAAGCCCCAAAGCGTTCGAGAGATGACAATGAACAAGGACTTTTCAGCAAGATGAACTCCAGGGCATGCTCGTCTATCGCGTTACATTAGAATTGACACTTTGCTCAGAATGAGATGCAACAGTCTTGAACTTACCTCCCAGCGCCGTAAGAGAAATGGTCCCTATCGTAGGGGTTCTGGGCGTTCATGAGCTCTGCAGCAGACAAGCGTTTGTCGAGATAACGAGTGGGGTCGAACTTATCCGCGTCTGCATAACGGCTTGGGTCATGCTGTATTGCCCTGTGTAGTACTCAGGCGGTAAGCGATGTGATACTTCAACATTGTGAAAGACATGCGGGACTTACCACCAGTTCAACACAACGACAGAGTCCTTGGGGATGAAATGACCATCGTACCAATCATCTTCTGTCGAAGCATGATACATACCGAACTTATTGACCGGGCGCCATCGAAGTGTTTCTTTGATCATGGAACGAATGTAGGGGAGATCCTGCTCATCCTCCCATCGAGGCAGCCTACCCGTGCCCACCACACGATCAAGTTCCTCTTGGCCCTTCTTCATGGCTTCCGGATACAACACCATGGCCAGAATCCAGTTGTTGATGGTCGTTGCTGTTGTCTCAGAACCAGCCTCTACCAACCCACCACAAGTATAAGCGGCTAGCAAGTCGTCGATGCCGTTTTTCTTTGGGTCGTTGAGATAGAAGTCTTTGCAGAAGCAGTCCCTTGCTGTACCCTCGTCTGTCGTCTTTTTCAAAGTATTCCAGAACTCGAGGTAGATCTTGCTATCGTGGGCAAAGGCCTTTTCTCCCCACGAGCGCCAGTTGCCCAGAAGCCATTGTGGTAGTTTGGCCAAACCCGGGAGCGTCTCAACGGCAAATGCACCTGGTGCAGACATGATTGACAAGTTTTCGAGTACAGAGAAAATCTTTGTAATGATCGGGTCTTCGAAAGAAGGTATACGGTAGCCATAAGTGACCAGCATAATGACCGATGTCGAGTAGCGACGATTGATGGTGTAGAACTGATCGGGACGCTCAAGAAGATCGTTGAGGACAACCTTGGACTCGAAGTCCTGCACCGGCCTGTACTTGTTGGACGTGTTGAGATTGAGAAGAGCGTGGCTGTGCTTTCGCAGGCCCCTCCATTCTGGTCCGTACGCCATGAAGAGCTGGCGCGACTTCCCGCTCGCAACATCCTGAGCTAGAGGAAGATGAGGTCGAGATGAATAGATGCCCGACTTCTTGTCCATCAGATCCTTGACAGCTTTGGGGGATGAAAGCCAGATATAGTCGGTGGCTCCGATCTTGGTATAGAAGACATCTCCGTATTTTTGATGCCATTCGCGCACTTGATAGCGTACAAGTTCCGAGTCGCCCAGGTCGAATAAGTTACCTATAATGGGCCAGCCACGCGGGCCAGGTGGGAGTTTTCTCCTTCGCGAGTCCTGTCAAATCGGTCTTTCGTCAATGCTGGGCAATGGGACGCTGGGAACAATTCATCTTACCGTAATGCTGTTCGGGATGAGATACAGATAGGCGCCAATGAGGACTAATATCAAGGCTAAGACTAAGCGAAGCACAGAGCCATTGACTTGGCGCAATAGTTGCGGTGCCTGGACGCTTGCCAGATGGATGAGACCTTCTGCTTGGAGGAGTTTCATTGTGGTGTAAGGTTGTATGATGCAGCTGAAAGGTAAGCTTGTTGATCTGATAAATTGAGTTGTCTCCAACCTGGGTTTTAGGTCATTGTTGTTGAGACTTTTATGGGGCTTTAAGAGGACTGGGTCTCTTTATGGTTCTTTACCGGGTTATGTTCAAAAAGAGAATACAGGCTGTATAAGGTTCAGATTCTTGACCACTACTCAGGAAAAGGCAAGGCAGAAGGATGAAGACATAGCTGTATCTATCCTAACCATGACAACATTACCAGAAACCCCACCATACTGAGACGAACTTAAGGTTCCTAATATTCTTCCTACTCCGCACTCCCTGGAGAGTGAGCAGCAAGGCTCATGTGGGGTAGTTTTGTGCATCGTGGGGTTTGCCATCTGAGCTAGACTACAAGTAAGTGGAATCAACCATCACAGCCGATTGACACTCTAAACTGAAAGCAAACTACTGTACCCAAAATGGCTACCAAAGATTTCCAAAACATTTTCCATTGGGCGTCGACCCAGCAGAACGGGATCATCCCTTCTTTTGCAACCCGTCCCAATGACCCATATCAGTACCAGCCTGGCTTCAATAACAACTTTGAGTCAGAAGCTATACCCGGCACTATTCCAAAGGGACAAAACAGTCCTCGGGCTATCCGCTTCGGCCTCTATGCCGAGCAGATCACTGCATCCGCTTTTGTTGCGCCTCGGCATGTTAACAAGAAGGCTTGGCTTTATCGCGCCAGGCCAGCGGTGGCTCATCAAGGATTTGTAAGTCTTGATTTTCCGATCATCTAAGGCATGTCACCAGTCTGACCAAACTCGCCCTTTAGACCGACTTGCCTGACAACAAAGACACCGAGGCTACCTTTCTGCCAATCAACCCTCGAGTCCATGTTTCCCCTACTCAACTGGCTTGGAAGCCCTTTGAGATCCCCACGGGCCAAGACGTTGACTTTGTCGACGGACTTAAGACCATTGCGGGCTCAGGCGACCCAACGTTGAGGGAAGGTCTGGCTACCCATGTCTTCTTGTGTAACAAGAGTATGAGTAAACGGGCTTTTGTGAACTCGGACGGCGACTTTCTAATCGTACCACAGCAAGGCGCCTTGGATATACAGACAGAGTTTGGATTCTTGTATGTCCAGCCAGGAGAGATCTGTATTATCCAGCGTGGTCAGCGGTTTAAAGTTGGTGTCGAAGGACCCACGCGAGGTTACATCCTCGAAATTTGGGGTTCGAATTTCGAACTCCCAGAATTAGGTCCCTTGGGCTCCAACGGTCTCGCTAATGCTCGGGATTTCCTCCACCCAGTTGCTGCTTATGAGGTCACCGATAACGACCCCTGGACTGTCGTATATAAACTTGGAGGCAAGTTCTTCCACAGCAGTCAGAACCACTGTCCTTTCGATGTGATCGCTTGGCATGGAAATTACGTTCCATACAAGTATGATCTCACCAAATTCGTCAACGTCGGGTCGATTTCAGTTGATCACATTGACCCATCAATCTTCTGTGTCTTGACAGCCAAGTCGCGAGACCCTGCAGCGCCATTGGCCGACTTTCTCATCTTCTCACCGCGATGGGACGTTGCCTCTCACACGTACCGACCCCCGTATTACCACCGTAACTGTGCCTCGGAGCTTATGGGGCTCATCTACGGCGAGTACGGTGGCCGATCGGATGAGTTTCAGCCAGGTAGCGTCTCATTCGAGTGTGGCTTTGTTCCACATGGCGTTGCATACGAGGAATTTGCGGCTGCTTCGAAGGCAGACCCGCCTGTTATGCGAATCTCTGAAGGCTCTGTTGCATTCATGTTTGAGAGCAGTCGGGCCTTTACTATCACAGACTATGCTTGGAATAGCGACAAGCGCCATGAGCATGACCCCAAGATGTGGGATAACCTGGTGGACAACTTCTCCAAGCACAAAGCGGAAGTGGATGAGATTCTGGCTCGGAAAGCCTAAGAGTTTGGTCTGAGAGACTCGGCAAGCTGGCGTAGATTAGGCCACCAATGGAGTTCTGTAGATCATGATGACTGGGAATTACCATGCTGATGAGCATTTCGATAAAAACTAAATTGCAAGATTGTTACCTTTGTAGATCAAATAGAGATTGATGTGCATTCTTTCTTATCGTATTATAGCTAGACCACGAAGTTATTTACATGTAATAAAAAGGAATTGAAGTCCATGTCTTGCATCTTTGGACTCATGCTGACTATGAACGATCATTTTATTGGGAAGATTACGTGCCATGCCTGCCAGCGATAGCATATAATGCCCTTTGTCCTCAGCTATCCGTATTTGAAACCATTTTGAAAAGTGCAGCATGGCCTTGGGTAAGGTTAGTAATACTGAAGATGCTGCTTCAAGGGTGTGTGTCGCATCTGGTTAAGTCTCTGCTATCCATCTGCTAGCGATTACCCCATGTGGGGTTTCTCGATTTGCTAGAAATCATCGTGACACAGTATGTGGTCTAGAACCGTTGTTGGCGGGGGACCTATACTACGAGGGGAAGACTGTGGGGGACAAATACCGACCGTGGTAGTTCGCCCAAGCCTATGAATCGGATCAATTCGATCTCATAAATAACCCTGTTCTTGGTCAAGTCGGGCCAATTATGACCGACATCGTTCACTTCATGATCCGACTAAACTCGACCTGAAGAAAATACAACTCCACCATGACGGCCTCTTCATTTAAAGTAAGTCTTAACACGAGCTCTTTTGAAGTTGACGAAGGAGTACTAATCTACCTAGATCATCGTTGTTGGCGCAGGACCAGCGGGACTGCTCCTCGGGCTGCTACTTGCCAAGAAAAACATCCCAGTCACCATCGTGGAACAGTCTTCCAAGCTGGACGAGAACCCGCGAGCTACACATTACGGACCACCGGCAATCAAGATCCTCAATGGCGCAGGTATTGGTGGTGATCTCCGCTCCAAAGGACTTCTTGTCGATACCGTTGCCTGGCGGCGAATAGATGGGTCATACATCGCTGGCCTAAATCATGAGACAGAAAGAGATAGCCCTGATCGAATGGTCGCGCTGCCACTTAATCAGGTGTCTCAACTACTAAAAGACTATGCCGAAAAGCTCCCATCTCTGAGTTATCTATTTAATCATAAGGTCACCAGCATTGGCCAAGATGATTCCAAGGCTTGGATAGATGCATTGGATGTGAACACAGACACGCAAGTTCATTTGGAGGCAGACTACATTGTAGGATGTGATGGTGCTAATAGCATCATTCGGCGATCTCTATTCGGGGACCTGGAGTTCCCAGGAAGGACTTGGGACGAGCAGATTGTTGCTACAAATGTAAGTCTTGCTGACCTTTATGATCCAGGTTTGTATACTGTTTCTGTACTGCATACTGACCGTCCATATAAGGTGTACTATGACTTTGAGAAGTTCGGCTACTGCGATTCCAACTTCATCATTGACCCGACAAACTGGTATATGGCGGCCAAGATCACAAAGGACGGACTATGGCGTGTCACATATGGAGAAGAATCTGGTCTGACTCGAGACGAGTTGATCGCTCGACAACCAAAGAAGTTCGAAGACATGCTTCCAGGCAACCCAAAGCAAGATCAGTACAAGTTGGCTAGCATCAGTCCTTACAGAGTCCACCAGCGTTTGGCTTCGAAACTACGAGTTGGGCGCTTCCTGTTGGCGGCGGATGCGGCGCATTTGTGCAACCCCTTGTAAGTAGATATTTATCGACGCTAAGAGAACAGCCTAGCTAATCCTGCTATAAGTGGGGGTTTGGGGCTCACAGGAGGCGTTGTAGACGTCCAAGGCCTGTACGAATGTCTCTTGGGTATCTACCTCGGCAAAGCGGACCCAAGCATTTTGGATATATACAGTGACGTCCGTCGACAAAAATACCAGGAGATTGTTGATCCGATCTCATCCTCAAATCTCCGCCGTATGTTTACCGGCGACCCAGCCACGGTCCTTGAGACAGACGAATTCTTGCAGATGTGCAAGAAGGCAGAGACTGACTCTGAACTTGCGTCGCGGATGCTCCAGGTGAGTTTTACCCGGAGGTGCGGAAAACATTCGACGTTAGAGGCTGACTTTGAGAAGAGTGCGCACTTGTTGAGCTACGACTTTACGCAACATTATCACTTTTGATACCTACTATACAAGCTAGAAGTTCGCTGCAGAGAACGGGTGAGGGAGTCAGACGGAGCTCAGGACTGTGCATAGTCACTCATTGTGGCCTTTAGGATTATGTAGCTTAAAGATAGTAGTATCAATAAGTATTGTGCTGTTTATTTTGAAAGATGTTGTACAGTGTTTCTTGCTTGTATTAGTTAGGTTTAATTGGCGATTCTTGTACTAATAGTCACCCGTATCATATCGAGACGCTAATCACACTGGAAAGAACCCGGTGTCGATTAGACCGGTCATTCATTAACTACTAGTGAAACCTTTATTTCTAGCATATAATGGAGGGTTACATTACTTTCCGCCCCGTTTCTCTTGTTGCACTGCTAGAATAACCTTTTCGGCAATCTTGAATCCTTCAATACCCGCCGGCATACCACAATAGATGGCGGCTTGAAGTAACGTCTCTCTTATCTCGATCTCGGTGGCACCATTGTTCAGAGCGCCTCGGACGTGTGCAGTCAGCTCCGGGCCCCGGTTCAGTGCGCATAGCATTGCGATATTGAGCAAGGAGCGTTGCTTTCTTTCTAGTCCTGGTCGGGCCCATACAGATCCCCAGCAGGCCTCGGTGACGAGCTCTTGCATTGGTCGTGCGAATTCGGAGGAGCCACCAGCAAGAGCCGCATCAACATAAGCAGGACCTGCAACTTCGTAGCGGATCTTCAAACCCTGGTCGAAAAGAGTCTTGTGAGCAGCTTGCTCTTCATGGGTAAGTGGTGAAGTATTGGCCATTGCCGCAAACAGGAAATGTGGTATCGAATTGGAGGAAAACTGGTAGGGTGGCAAGTACGAGGAGACTATTGAGCCGATGCGTAGGGGCCCCAAGGGATGGTGTCAATGAGATGAGATAAGATGAACGGGTGATGTAAGTTTCGATAGGTAGATGATTGTAAAATGCTACTTGACAAATACCTGTAGTGATCTAGCCAACACTGAAGCTACGAAAGATACCCCACAAAGGGGGCGAGATACGTTCTTTTACCCCATCCCCAATACCCCACGTTTTGAGAAGTGCGCCCACATGCTACAGTGAAAGACAAATCTTGCCAAGAATGTGGGGTGAGACTAAAGAAATGTTATGGACTGTTCGTTTAGTCCAGATGGAGTTGGGCATGAGACGTTCATTGAGATTGGGAGAAATTTAAGAATAGCAGAGAGTCAAAATATGCTATCGGTGTTGAGTGTGGCGAGGGATGGAATAGTTATGCCAAAATGAGTCAAAACATTTTAGGGGAAAGCTATTTACGGTCTTGGGGCTTCAGCTTATTGTCCCAATCCTCATCCCCCCCAATGAATCTGAATAGAACTCGAGAATCCAAATCCCTACAATTTGGATCTTCACTGGCACTCCTGTACGCTTCAAGCCCAGCATTACCAAGCAGAAGTTTCGCGTCAACTTGTTGAGCTGCCGAAACAGCCAGACCGAAGTCTTTGGCCATCAGCTGTACCTTAAAACCGCCCTTGTATCCTTTACTTGCTGGAGCATCGGGGCAGACTCCTGGCACCGGGTTCCATTTGTCGCAGATAGTACTCTGCGCTGTGCTGCTTGCAAACACTCGGGCAAGTAGCCGAGGGTCCATGCCGGAGCGGATTCCGATGTTCATTGCCTCCGAAGTGGCGAGAGCAATGAGGCCTGAACAGTAGTTGTTGCAGAGCTTAGCAGTGAGGCCCATGCCTAATCCACCACAGGCGACAATGTTCTTGCCCATGAAACTTAGTAGGCCATGCACAAGCGAATATCGGGCATCGGAGCCATCGTCGGAACAACCGAGCATGATCGTGAGAGAACCAGATTCTGCACCAAGAGTGCCACCAGACACGGGAGCGTCGTAGAATGAGATGTTTGGGTGTAAATTCTTGACTTCGGCCGCCACGTGAAGACACGTCTCTGTGTCGATCGTGGAGCAATCAACCAGTACACGAGCTTCCAAACCGGCGCCTAGGATACCGGACTGGGGGTCCAGATAAACAGTTCTAACATGGGAGCCTTCTGGCAACATGGTGAAAACTATGTGCTGTATTATTGCGTGAGTCTCTGTCCGATGCGAGACACGAGTTGAGGTTGTGACTTACTGCCTTATGCGCAACTTCCTGCGCAGAAGTGCATATCCTAACAGAACTCCCATGTTTATCCGCCAAAGACTTTGTGCTTTTCTCAGAGATATCGTAGATGAAAAGGATTGAGCCTTGAGGAGCTTTGGAGATGAGGTTCGAAGCCATAGGCAGGCCCATGGCACCGAGACCAATGAAGCCCAGTTTAAGTGGCTGATCCATTATCTTGGAGTTAGATTGAGGTAGTGTATAGACAGAAATTGGTGAGTCTGATAGGAAGGACAAATATTCGGAGCGCTTGAGGAGTGAAGAACTATTATATCAGCAACCACAGTCAGACCTGCTGGCGGGCCTGTGGGGTACAGGTTGAACGAGGTACCATTGATTATTTTTGACGTTCCCTTTTCGCCGTTTACTGCGAACATTCAGCGGCGAGAAAAAATTGAAAACAATGGCACTGCAACTGGAAATGAATGGAGCTTAAAAAGATAAGAGAGTGTTTGTGATTATAATGATCCAGGTAAGAATGAGTCGGGATGTGATTCGGCCCACTCCACATCGTGGGCGAAGACGATATCAAGGGTAATACCACACTCCTCAGACGCTCGCTTCAACAAGGCAAATGCCTCCAAAGTCTCCGTTGCTTTTTTCTTATCCATGTGTATACAGCATGATCTCCCCTCCACATCAGTCCACTCAGCAATCGACTGCTCTCCAGTCAACAAGCGCTTGTCGTGACAGGCATCTCCAATAAGCAATGCCCACTTGCGATGCCCCGATCGAGCAAGTAATGCTATATGACCAGTCAAGTGCCCCGGAGAGTCGACAGCGTAGAGGAAACCGCCGTTACTCAAGCCAAGCATTTTGAACCCGCCTACCAAGTCCCAACCGCTGGGATCTGACAACTCGACAGCCCCGAGGCCTTGAAATAGGTTCTGTTGAAAGTTTGAATGGGACATATGGCCATTCAAGCCTGTCTCTAGTAAGGCGAGAGATCCAGCACCGACCCGAAACTTGGCTTGAGGGAAATCAGCAGGAGTGCCAATGTGATCCCAGTGGACGTGGCTGAGGATCACTTCATCAATATCACTAGCTTCCAGACCACCATCAACTAAACTCTGCAGAACATCGGGTCTAGTGTCCATAGGAAGGCGAGTTTTAAGGTGACTCTGAATTTCTGGGGTGTATTTGCTTGTGTCGCGTCGAAGGCCTAAGTCGAAGAGAGTACGTTTATGTCGTCCGTGAGTATCACGACCCTCAGCAATCAGAAAAGACAAAGAGGGGACACGTGTGAACTCGTCACATGCCGCGCCAGAGACGAATAATCTCTTAGGAAGAGTGAAAGTGCCTCCTCGAAGAGCCGAGACCCTCACCTGACCCCGAGCCTTTGCTTCGAGGTTTAGGAGAGCAGCTGTGGCTGTGGCAAGGGAGGTGTCAGCCATTTTGAATTATGGTTGGATTAAAAGAAAAGGCGGAATCTGATTACGCGACCATCGATATCCTCAAAACGATGCTTGAGCTATTCTATATAAGTACCACATGTGGGGACCTGAATACCTCCACATCAACCCATCCTGGATGTGCACCATTCCCATGCCAGCTCCTATCTGCGTAGCGTTGCATGAGCAGGATTTGAAGCGCAGCTATGCCCAAACATCTTCCTAAGAACCTAGTTAGCACGCAAATCTTTGCTATTCAATAGCAATAACAACAACAACACGTACCTGATACCGGTTCTCGACTCTCATCTTCTTTAGCACAGCTTCGGCCTCAGTAAGCCCCATACCACTTCCTTCGGCAATAATATTGACCAAGGCGTGGCTTACATCCTTGGCCATTCGTGCAGCATCACCGCAAACATATACGTGCGCTTGTTGCTCCAAAAGTTCATGAACCTCAGGGGCAGCTTGCTTGAGTCTGTGCTGTACATACACTTTTTCGGCTGCTTCTCTCGAGAAGGCCGTGACGAGTTTGAATTTGTCACCAAGTTCCGACTCGTAGTCCTAATAATAACGAGTAAGTATTGCTTCTCGAGAAATCAAAGCTCAAGTTCGATCGAATTGGCTTGACTTACCTTCCATTCTTGTTGATACAAAAAGTCTTCGTCGTGCCGCCTGCATCCAAAGAACAACAGCATCTGACCAATTGCTCCCCCACTTCTCAACATCTTAGCACGCTCCTGTACGAATCCTCTAAATGGAGCCACTCCAGTTCCGGGCCCTATCATGATGATTGGCCTCAATGGATCTTGAGGTAGTTTGAAGCTGGAGTGGCGTAGATGGATCGGAACATGACCTCCAGCATACCTTTCCCGAGGCCCTTGTAAGTCGTAAGAAAACCCCGATGCTCGAGGTTCGCTAGCACGGGCGCAATGCAATGCTAGCAGAAAGTTGGAAGCGACCCCGCAAAACGGATCTTGGATCTCCCGTGAGGGTATCGCCTCAGATTTAACAGCCACTGTGATGGACACAGTTGTAGGTTGTACGAGTGGAGAGGATGAGATAGAATAGAACCGATGTTGTAATTTTGGAAGGCTTTCGATCAATAAAGATAGCGGGACTTTTGACCATATGACGCCGCATCCTATACATTGGAGGAGCCGAGCAAGATTCAAGAAGTGTGTTTCTGAATGGAAACGATCCTTGTCATTGCTGATAGTGGCAATCTTCTCTTTGATAGACTCGTTGGGAGCGAAGGGAACAAGATCAGCGAGTAGCTGACGTGAAATAGGACCGCAGATCTCCAGGTAGTAGCGCATGATGGCATCGTACGTTGTTGGTGTTGGAAACGGGACTTTTGCCACATGATCCATGCTTTGGATGCTGACCACTTGATGTCTCTTTTCATATAGACCCAACACTTGCAAGAGACGATCAACCTCTTGGTTCGGGTTCGAAGGCCAAACAGCAAGATGATCTCCTGTCTCATATACGAGGCCAGAACCGCTTATATCGACGTCAAGATGAATACAACTGCGTGTTCTTTCCCTCACGGATAGAAGTTGTCGAGATGTAGAAACAGGGGCGATGTAAGGATTGTGGCTGTCGAATGGCCCATGAATGGCTCTGAGGCTACTGGACAAGTGAGCTTCGTTCGGTTCTCCCGTATATACTTCCAAGGATTCTCGTGTCAAAGTCTCGTGTTCGAGAATGCTGTAGCTCGGTTCATAGGAGTTCTGAACTTCGGTCAGGCTCATTTTGGAAGCCACAGCTGTCCACATATCCTCTTTCCAGACAAGGAAATCTTCTTCCGTTGTGCCTGAGCCATCATCACCCTCGCCAACGTTTCCAAGTCTCGAAGCGCCTAGAGCATCAAAGGCCGCGACTATTCTCCTCACTACCGCATTATAGTGCTCGTAAGTCTTATTGCCCAATCCAAAGGCGGTATACTGGAGTTGGGCGAGTGAGGTACCTTCACTGAAAGAAGGCTCGCCATTTGTAATGAAGTTGTAAAAGTCGGCAGCGTTATCCGTAGGCTCACCCTCTCCGTAAGAAGCGAGAATGAAGAAGGCAATCATGCCGTTGGGTAGCTGATCCAAGTTCTCGTAGTCATAATCCTCCAGATTAGCCACCATTGTTTCCAACCCAAAGCGAGCCTTGCCCTCTTTGGCCAGGCGGTTGGCGTAAGATTCAGCCGTACCAGTTTGAGAACCGAAAAAAACGATGCAGTTTTTCTGCTCCTCATTCATGACCTTGACAAAATCTCTCGAATCGTCTGTCCCTTTTTTGGTATCGTGCTTGACAATTTCAGCTCTCGAGCTGCCTAGTTTGCTCCATAGCTTACTTCGAACGAGATAAGCCAAGACCAGGAAAATAGCCAATAGGTCCCAGCTTCCAAGGGTGTTGAACATCTGAATGCTTTCCATTGGAACGAGTTATGCCGCCGAATAGGGCTGTCTTTTATATGGCTCTTTCGATTCTTGGTGCTCAAGATAAACCAATAAGTGCAGACTATAAAAGGCAAAGATGGATAGGAACAGTCGCAACAAGCGCTATTAGATGTTATCCCGAAGCTGTACAACCTTTATGTTGGGAAGCATAAACATCTGTGAAGACCTTCCGCCAACTTTACCCCTACCCCAAGGTTAGCTTCCCCGTCCCCACACTCGCGGACTTCTATAGCGTCCCCATGTCAAGCTCCCCACATCATGAATTCCACTGTCTAGTCAACCCCCATATGAAGTTGCAGTTCACTGTATCACCGTTGTTAGTCAAATGAAGGTCAACCCGGCTTTTACGCTGGTTCCCCGGGTCCGCTATCAAGTCGGTAATCGACATTTATCGACAAACTCCTACCAAATATTACCGTAGCAAATAGCAGCTCTGTGAGGGGAAAGCGATTCAATTCACACACAGTCTCGTAGCTCACAGTCTATTCAAAGTTAGGAGTGATAGTAGTTCATAATTCATTGTGTGGAGTCACAGCCATCTCCTTCTGCTAGGGCGTTCGTACTGTCAAGTACATATAATTGGTACCAGGCTCCTGCGATATGCCCCAAGGCGAATGTCTAGGGGCTGTGTCCCTTTCCTAACTCATCACAAGTAATCTTACACGCGATTAGAACCTACTCCAAGCCGGTTCTCTTTATATATTGTCTCATAGGCCTTGGCTAATAGCTCAAGAGCTGCACCCATCCGCGGAGTAATACCCCATATCCATACCTAGATGCCGCTCATCGTCAGCAATCATATTTCGGTGACAAGGAACCAGATGTTTGCAATAAAAAAAAAGTGCAATACTCACGTCTTGTAGGAACCAACCCCATGTTCTGGCAGCTCCAGCTGCTAAGGAAAGATTCTCGTCAAGATCACATTCTGCTTCCTCCAGGACTTCTCTGACAAGGGTCAGTAACTTTTGTTCTTCGGGATTCGGTTGAACACCGCCCATCCTGGCAATCTCGACGGAATGGATCCATTTTGTTACGAGTAAAGCGCTTTCCCATCCGGCGATAGCATGTTCTACACTCCATCGAAACGCAGCCGTCTTGCGAACCAACATTGTACCAAGTTTCACAGGTATTCTCAATCCCTCGAAGCACTTAGTCACCGCATTCAGCATTTGCGGACAGCGATCGATTTCTTGAGTGACGAATGAGGTTATAGCCTCGTCCATCTCAGCAACGTCTGTACTTATCAAGCTGATTCGGATAGAAGGGCCGAGCGTCTTGAATAAGCTGATATAAGCTATTCGTAGGACCGCTTGACAGTTGAAGACCAGGGATGTCTCCTCGGTTTCTTCCGAGTCCAGTTCTCCAGTCTCGTTCCTAGTGCTCTTTAGGAAAGCGTCACATCTAGCCAGGGTAGCCATTGAGCTGTCCATCAGGGAGGATCCCAAAAAATCTGAGCCAGTGATCGACAGCATGGCGTGGGATACCTGGAGCCTTTGCCACATTTGGACTACAACTCCATGCATAAGAATAAGGGCTGAAAAGGCCGATACCTGGTAAGGCGCCGTGTCGCTATGATATCTCCCCTCAAGCATGAGATCGACTAACACTTCCTTCATGGTTCGGCGGTGTTGTCCTGGGTACTTGTTAAGGCTGACCGCCCGGACTTGTCGCCATTCATTCGCTGATGTCGCATCCCACAAGGCCTCATCGTGAAATGCCTCAAACTCCAAGTCTTGGGTCGCGTTGAATCCGGGATTCACGTCGAATAGTACCATCGTGAGGGTACTTGTCAGGAAAAGGCCCCCCAGCAAGCGCTTCCATGACTCTCGCTCTATCCACTGCTGCCAAGTGATGCGGCTCGAATCTGTGTTGGACCCTCCCAGGGCCATTCTCGTTTTGTTGTAGAGCTATTTTTCAGAAAGTGTTAATAGGTGACTTGGTTCAAGGCGAAAGCTGTCTGAACGCGACTTACCAGAGTATAGAAGCCATTGTTATGCATAGTCCCTGAAATTAGGTCTTTGTCGCCACTCATGATGGCGTAGAAACTGAGAAGCATTTTTGTTTGCGCGTACCAGAGACAATAATCCTTGACTACGGTAACGTCGCTATCTTGTGGCGGGCGAGGTACCTGGAATACTTGATTAGAAACCCAACTCAGGTGGCTCGGAATACTGCTTTGCGTGAGAGCTGTCGACCTACAATGTCAAGGGAGGACGTGGCGACCTCGTATAATCGCTTCGCACGACGGCGATCTAGGCGATAAAGAGCTCCGATGCTACACATGGCGAGGATCAAAGGGCTGGGGGTGGCTCTAGGAGAAAATGATTGTAGATGAATGATGGGGAGATGTCCGTGGAAGTTAGTGATGTAGCTAGACAGAAAGCCTTGGCAGGCTTTGGCAGGAGGAATCTCGACATTGGCGTTGGATGTTGTTAGCCGGCTGAACAAATCGTTTCGGATCGATTCATAGGCAAAGTCGTCCAGGGGCGCAGGGGTGTATGTTTGCCTCTTCTCTTGTAGTGAAGGGAGGCCATTACTACTGCTGTAGGATTTGGGGGTGTCTTGATTATCTGTTGATTGGCGTGGTGCTTCAAAATGAGGCAAAGATTGAGGCATGTGATTGTCTACGATAGAGTAAATCCCACTTCCTTCAATTGGTAGTTGCTGTAGTCCAAATTCACCGATTGGATTGGAGGAAGCCTGATTATTGCTGTTCTGGATGGACGGGTCAGGTATAGGTAAGAATGTGAATGTGGAGTGATCGATGTCGAATGACGGCATCGGCGAAAAGAAAAACTGCGTAGGGTCATGTTCCATCGAAGCGGAGGATTGTAATGGGCCATGATGTGATGCTTCAGATATTGGTACATCATCCAGGGCCATGACGATATCGGTATCCATCATCTCAGTGAGGGTGTGTTCCCCGGCGTGAGCATCGAACTCGACATGATCGTATGAATGCGTTTCCGCGACAGAGGCGTGACCTGTTGAAGGGCGGGGATTTGAGTGATTGGTAACGACTGAAGCTTGCACGTGCGACGTGGCCATGTTCATGGAAAAGGCCGGGTTATGAGATGACGTATGAATGGGTTCGGCGAAGGATGCGCGACGATCATGGGAGACTGTCAAATTGGACGACGAGGAGGAAGATGGTGAGAGCGAACAGGCGACCTCATTCCCAGGCGACAGAGGCTCTTGAATGCTGGTGTGCGCGTTGTTTCCGTTCTGGTCTTCGAGTTCAGGCTCATCATCAGGCGGCGTCCCCAGATTTCGAGGTTGCGCAATTGAGCTGTAAGCTACGTTTACTTCATCGGCGACGGACTCGTGCTCTTGATCTTGCTGCAGGCGCTGGAGGTGCGCCTCAGCATGGAGGGTCTTTTCGTGCCTTGTGACAAGATCTCTAGATAATTGGAGATAGGTTAGCCAGAATTGATTTGGGGCGAGAGGAACCCTCACTTTCGAGAGTAGGATTTGCTGCAATAACGACAGACAAAAGGCTTCTCTTGGGTATGCGTGCGCTCATGGCGAATGCAGTGCTCGCTGCGCTTGAAAGCCTTTGCACAGAATGCGCACTTGTACTGACGACGGGGACGACCCCTACGTGGACCACCTGCTGCAACCGTCACGCTGCTTTCAACAACCGAAGACATAAAGGCGTGTTCATCAGGCTTCAATTGACGAGGCCATAAGAGGAGAAAGAGAAATTAGAGGACGATGGCACAGTAGAATGCCGGGGGTTCAAGAGAAACGCGGGGAAAGCTATGCTAGGCTAGAACAGGTCTCGCTTCACTTTAGAGTCTCATGATTGATGAATCAGTCTTGAATAAGCAGTTTTGGGACAAGCGTAAGGTGGGGATGATGGGTCCAGACGCTCGAAGACACAGACTAATAAGGAATAAAATAACAGTGACAAAGGGTCTATCTCCATTGGTTATGACATGCTAGCTGATCTACGTACAGTAACAGGGGCTAGGTGCTAGGGCCCGGGCTACCGGGGGACCAAGGGGCCGAACGGGAGCAAGCAACTCTCCGACAGCAGATACTGATCTCTATAGATCATCCTTAACTATCCACAACTACTCCCTTACTATCCACTTTTACGTCACCCAGCATAAACCCATCTTTTTCAGCCTTTGTCCACTCCTCACGCAAAACCCGGGCTCGCGTCTCGTTTCGCGGCACAAACCGAGCCTTGAACAGCTTGGGTAGAGTGTTGATGCCAGCCTCATAGGCATCGTCAGACAGATCCACCGGTAAAACCTCTCCATTACGCCCACGACCAGGCTCAATGCGAAATGCCCACAGGATCTTGGCCAGGGTGATGAAAAGACTGTTCTCAGCAAGATGCATACCGGGACAGATACGACGGCCAGCGCCAAAGTCGAAGTGATCGCGGCCATTGGCGTCACGAGACGCGGCGTACACCCCCGCTTTGTAAGGATAGTCTAGGTAGCGGGATGGGTCGAATGTCTCGCCTCCATCCTTCCAGCGCCTCGGGTCAAAGTGCATCACGTACTGGCTCATACAGACCACGGTGTTCTTTGGGATGTGGTAGCCCTTGTACTCAATATCGGCTGTGGTATAATGCGGAGTCCCGATTGTCGTGACTGGCCTTATTCGCAGGACTTCTTTGCCAAGAGCACGAATATAGGGCAGCTCGTCTTCATCTTCAAATGTGGGTGATCTTTCGTCACCGACAACCTTGCTTATCTCCTCGTTGGCTCGTTCTTGGACTTCGGGGTGTGCTGACAAGTAGAGGATGGCACTGTTGAGAGCTGACGATGTCGTTTCAGAACCAGCCTCAATCATAGCTAAGAATAAATGTTAGAATCCATTGCGTGCCCTGCCAGTGTAGACATGATAACGGTACTCACAGCCTGCAGCGAAAGCAGCCTCGACTTCCGAAATGCCCTGCTTCTCAATGTTTGACTCAGCAAGCTGCTTGACAAAGCACTCAGGAGCCCGATCTTCTTTAAGCAGAGTTTGTAGCCTATTCCAGTAGCGCATCCATGTTGTCTTCTGCCTTTCGAATGCTGCTTCTGCCTTGGGACGCCACCACTGCAGGGCTTTGGGTAGTTTGTCTAGTGGCGGGAATGTGTCGGCGATATAGGCGCCTGGTTGAGCAGCCTGCGAAAAGTCATTGAGGACTTGATAAACCTCTCGGATATCATCGCAATCCTGTTTCATGGCTGGTTAGCATAACTGAACCCATGTCGTAATGCTATCACGACGCACCCAAGATGGCACTCGGAGACCGTATGTGCTGAGCAATACAACTGATGTCGTGTATCGTCGGACGTGCATATAAAAACCCTCTTGACTTTCGTTATCGGTTGCAATGTCGTATATCAGCTGCTTTGCCTCAAACTCCTGGCCGGGCTTATATGTGGCCGAAGATTTGGGCGTGAGCGACTTGTGGACGATGGCCCTCATCTTGCGCCACCTCTCACCGTACGACAGCAGCAAGAGTCTGTTGTCGCCCGATAAGATGCCAGAGACTACCGGTTGCGGCATCCTGCCGGAGGTGACAGCGGACTGCTTGTCAAAGATCTCGCGAACATCTGTGGGGTTATTCACGAACACCCAGTTTTCCCATCCAAGCTTGATGGTAAAAACATCACCGAACTGTTTAGCCCAGCGTTGCAGTTGGCGATGAGGATTAGGACCAAGCTGATGCGCATTTCCCAATATCGGTGCCTGTCTTGGACCTGGGATGTTGGTTATGCCTCGCCGGTTATGGCGGAAGATGGTGATGGCAATCCATGCCCCAAGGAGAAATATAAGACCGCTATAGCTAGCCAGTACCATTATGTATACACAATTCAATGCGAGCTACATGGAAGAATGGTTTCATCCGTCTCTATTATCTATATCACCATCGTGTTGTTGATGGGGTACTGTACTTGCATTATTTACCCCACATTCGCTTGATAGCATCCCCCACACATCCCTACATTTGCGACAGGCCGATTGATCGTCCGAAAGGTACCAAAAGTACTGGAGCTCCGCTTTTGACTACAAAGACGGTCTTCTTGAGTCTTGACTCTTGGTTGAGCATCACCCCTCAGCGGTCATGGGACACACCACAAAACTTTGGTGACCTAACTATCCGTGGGTGGATAGATGACATAACATGGTCACTAGTATCAATTACTCCATTGTGGTCTGCTAATTGTGTTAGCTGCATGCAGAATGAATTAAGTGTCTTAGTGCCGCGAGGCAACCAGTGCGTACCATGGATGGAATAACAGAGGCAGAAGTCTGCGGCAGACAGATGCTGACTCAACTCGGCCTATCCCTCATCGTGTTTGACGAACGTTGTGGTTTCTTACATTTTACAAAAAGCGTGTCATTGTCTGAGGTTTTGAAAAGGAACTAGAATATCATTAAAGTTGATCTGATATTCAATCACGGCTGCTGACCAGCCCTGATTCTTTCTTGGCAACTAGCATCAAACAGTGGATGCAAAAGCGACATCAACACCTTATCCGATCCATCCTTGATAAACTCTGCATCATGGGCCATAGCAATATGCATACTGTAGTCACTGACGGCTTCCCTTAGCCTGCTAATGGTATCCTGTGCAGCCTCGAGGTCTTCGTGGAGGCAGACTCGCAACCCTTCGGGTTCTTTTACGGTAGCTATTTCCCGACTTCCAGAGAATATGCTCCTGGATAGAGTTTCGGTTAAGACTTCTGGTAGAGATATGGATGGAAAACAACTTACTTGGAGTGACAGCAGTCACTGGCTAAAAGGACATATTCTCCAGACTTCAACCTGACGCAGGCAGCCAGGTTTCCCGCCATATGTCCTGGTGCTTGTATAATCAAGAAACTACCATCGCCAAGAAAATCCATCACGTTCTCGAACGGTCCCCACGACTTCCAAGGCCCGTTCAGCTCTGAGAAAGGATCCGTAACCATGCTTACATCGCCGAAGAAACGGGAATCCCATTGGACCATTGGTTGAATCTTGCCATCTTGAACATGGCCAGGCGAGCAATGAAATGACGTTCCTGGTCCAAAAAATACCTTTGCGTTTGGAAACTCGCCTTTCAACGGCCGGCAATGATCCCAATGCGCATGGCTGTTGAAATTATCATTGTTAGCAATAGGTCTCTCCAGACTTGACTCATCAGTGAAACATGATGTATAGCATCGTCAAAGCAAGGAGAAAGTAGATACCTGAAAATGACGAGGTCAATCGCCTGTGGTTGAACCCCAATATCTTCTAACTGAGTCACAAGGGAACGACGTGGCCCGACTGGGTTGCAGCTAGGCCAATGGTAATTCAAGATGAACGGAGTATACAAGCTACGATCCTGCCCAAGGTGATTAGAAATACCCCAGGTGAGTGTCCTGATGACTGACATTACTGATTCCCAAATCCCACAAAATTCTCCTGTCTGTAGATTTATGGTGGATGTAGAAGCACCAGTCGTAAAGATAGTAAGGCTTGTCATGTCCATCGGCATGAATCCTCCAATCGTCAGTCGTGGTGAAGCCGCCCCCATCAAGCAACACGACATCCACTGATTCGGTAGATAGCGGGAGTCCTTTGACTGGTGGCATGACGGACTAGGTATTTTGTAAACTTTGAAACACTCTACACGTACTCTGAGGCTCGGGCCATTATATATTGCCCCGCGTTATGTGTTACCTACCCCACGCTTGAGTGTACCTACTCCATAACCCATCAGTCCATGACTAAGAAGCTACTGACCTTGTCGACACAATATACCTTGTCAACAAGTAGACGGGTTTCACGAGATGAGAGGAAGGAAAGAGAAACAAATACGTAGAAGGGCTCCAAGCCTTGTAAGATTTCAAGCATTACTATTATAGTTTCCTAAGAATTTCCTTTCAACATATAATTTCTCGCGACCCCATCGACGAATTTCTGGTTGATCGTACGATGAACCTCATCTGCAGTCCTTGATACAAAAGGCATGACAAGAGCATTTGCCTCGATCACCAACTCCTCATATAGCTCCCACTCCTCCGTCAAAGTCCCCGAACTACTGGGAGTACCCAAATCCTGCCGCGGGCGAACGAGCCACTCAGTCCGAACAATCACTCCAGCTCTAGCATCTGCACGGCTTCGGATACCGTTGGGTATGCTTTGAAATGTCACTGGCCACTTCGCATCTCTCGTCAAGCCAGGAGCCAGTGTGACGCGGTCGGTTATTTCAAAACTCCGCACACTGCTATTCGGTGCTCCGAAGAAAGGGTCGCTGAGAACTAGTGCCACGTTGGGAGTTGTTTCTGTGAAGCCAACAATTACTGAGTTATGCTCCAGCATGGGTGTGTATCTTTGGACTTGGGCGAGCACGACTTCGGGTGGCACGCGGCTCGGGATGGGGACAGTGATGAAGGTCTGGTGCTTTGACCGCATCGCCAGCTGGGCCTAGGTCACAGACGAGAGTTAGTCATGGCTTTGTAATCCGCCTGAAACGCCACGAGAAACATATATCATGAAATACTTGCTCACCTTGCTTAACGACCAGGTTCGTTGAGATCTATTGGTAGACCCTCCAGCTTCCCCGCAAGTTGAGGCAATTTCGGCCGCCCAGTGTAGTCAGCGCTAACCACCATGAGAGGTGTTGTACTTTGTACTCCGAAGCCAAGGAATAGTGAATGGAAGACAACTTCGGTATTATATGTGTCCAAACGTCCTTAATTCTTTATTGTGATATCTTTGCATTCCTATGGACAGGACTCGAACGTAAGCTTTGCTGTCATCTTCGTTGGTATCTCGGCTGGCCAATGGGAGGCATGTAATTGGCTCGGGAATGCGCCACGGTCGCAAAGAGTCTGACTGTCTTAGATAAGCCGATTAATTGCGGCTTGGTCATTTCTGGCTCTTCAAGTTTTTTCCTTAAAGACCAACATCCCGCCTCTTCGACCAGGTTTCTGAATAGGGAGGTTCCTATTGGATCAATAACTTCAATGTATAGCACTCTTCAATATTGGTGACAATTCTACGTACTCGTTCTAACTGGCTTAGAAGACGAAGATCAGCCCATTAGTAGTAGTTCGTGCATTGACTTCACAACAATACTAGGAATAAAACCTTTCTTATTATTGGCGCGAGCTTGGATGGCACATAGGCGGAACGTCTGATTATAGTAAGTATGCCCTAGTTGAGGTCGGAGAGCTCCTTAGGATGACAGCAATCAGTAAGGGTTTTAGGCTTGCAGCTATCCCTTTGACTAGCATAGCCCTTTTCCGATGTAGTAGCTCCACTTGACCCCACGTACAAATCATATAACTACCGGTATATGAGCTTCGCAAGAATACGGCACTTTAAGGTTAGTCACCCTTTTGTAAATTAGCTATAACTATCTGATAAAGGTTTATCGGTCACTAAGTTTGGCGACTACAGGGAATATTACACTTGATCTAGATGTATTTGTAAATCAATAGGCACTTATCTATTTGAGCCCCTAAGCGCAACTTCGGAAAAGGGCTATGCCAGTTAAAGGGACAGTGTAACTTATCAACTGTGAGAAGAGATAGGCATAGAGGCAAGGTTGAGTTCCATATGTTCCTTTTGTGACTGTCCTCTGGAATTTGTTTGCCGTAAATTTAAACATTCGCGCATGCGCAATTGCAAAACACCACCATTTGTTGAGAGCGGTTTTTGGTGCAAGGCACTCCGCACCTAAGCCCTGTTTCTTCTTCTAGCAAGGATCTTTCATGCCCATGAGGCTCTTTATAGGCTGGACAAAACTGCACTTTACACCACCTTCACCGGCCACAGCCGCCCAGCCATGCATACACAGCCTCTAGGCGCCAAGAAGGCTTGAAATGAGGCTGACTGCTCACCTGATTACAAGCTCGTTAGTTGCCACTTCGTTGCATGATATGTTTTCTTTTCCTTTCTTCTCCAACTCATCACTCAGCGTCATCTATGCTGGAACGCTCAGCCGCACAACGACTTTTCGTCTATTCAGACTCCGAAAGTCATGGCCGACCCTCTCTCAATTGCTGCAAGCATCGCTGGCATCATCAGCCTAACAGACACTGTCTTCCGTTATGTCTTTAGGTACAGTCGAGCCGCTGTGGGAGCCAAAGAAGAGGTTAAGCAATTGAGTGACGAGATCAATTCCTTTGCTAGCGTACTGCGCAGTTTGCACGCCGTTGCCTATCATCTAGAGGCTGAGGGTCAGAAATTCGAGTCTGCATTGAGGGTCGAGCATCTCTCACAATGTGAACGAACCTTTGAGAAGATCGAGAGAAAAGTCAAGAAGGCTTCCGACAAGTTCAACACATCCAGGCTGCAAGGTCTGGCTCAGCAGATGAAATGGCCTTATTCTACCTCGGAGACAAAAGAACTGCTGGAAGCTATCTCGCGATATAAAGATACCATCTCTCTCGCTGCCTCGGCTGATACTATGCATCAGCTCCAGCTTCTGTTATCCAAACAAGCTGAGAACCACGAGAAAACCGGGAAAACACTGATGAAGACGCTCGAAAAGGTGGAGATTAGTACTCATATCCTACTTGATAACCAAAAGAGAAACGTCTTGGACTTTTTCATGAAACCTGAAGGCAACCCACAACGCAATCTCAACCAGAGTATCAAGTGGCGGCAGCCACTTACTGGCACCTGGCTACTTGAATCCGAGGAATTGAAGGAATGGTTCACTACTCCAGGCTCCCGTCTCTGGCTAAAGGGTATTCCTGGTGGGGGGAAAACCATCCTAGCCGGTGCCGTCATCCAAGAAGCTCTCACTAGGAGCTCGGCCAGCAACCACTCACTCGGCGTGGCATTCTACTTTTGTGACTACAAGGACGACAAGACTCATTCTCCAATCCAGGTGCTCGGAGCCATCGCTTATCAGCTAGCTCTTCAAAGAGATGACGCATTCGAGATATTGGAGAGGTACTACAAGGAACTCCATCCGGAACGAGCTCTTAGTCAATCGCCTGATGTCAGTGAAATGCGGGCCACCATCACTCGAATGACCAAGACATTTGATCAGGCTTTTATCATCATTGACGGCGTTGATGAGTGCGGAGACTTGGTTGAAGACGTTGCCGCAGCTCTTTCAGAACTGGCCGATAGCGAGGATAACCAGGATACCACCTCGATCGCCGTCTTCAGTCGCGATGAGGAGGAAATCCGGGCCGAATTGGAGCATGACTTCACGAAAATCACCATCGCTGCACGGACGGAAGATATCGAAATGTACACCAGGGCCGAGATGAAGCTACGGGAGAGTCGCGGCCAACTCATCATCAACAATGCAAGCGTCAAGGAAAAGATCGAGAGTGAGCTGATAACGCGTGCTCGCGGAATGTGTGTGGCACCTGTAACTAAATTTCCAATTAACGCACGTACTAACTGGTATTCAGGTTTCGCTGGGTCGCTTGTCAGCTGGACTATCTGAGTGAGCTCTGGACAGATTCTGATCGGCTCGGGGCTCTAGATGCTCTGCCTCATACTTTACCGGCCAGCTACATGCGTATCTTGACAAAGTTAAGCAAGCTTCCGGCGAAGACGCAAGGAATGGTTCAGTTATGCCTGCGAATTCTTGCTTTCTTTCCAAAGCAACTACCTATTAAGGCGCTGTGTGCAGCAGTCTCGACACCCGAAAAGCTAGGGACGCGGCTCGATGATATCGTGGATGAGAATTTCATTGCTCGAAAGTGCAGCAGTCTCATACGAAAGAGTGCCGACGGGCGATTCTTCGAGTTTGCCCACTTCACCGTCCAAGAGTTTCTGGCAGACGAAACGCTACTGAAATCGGCCGAGCTTGAACCTTACAGGCTTTTGAAATCACGGGACCAGCCCGCGATTGGACTATTATGTCTCAAATTCATTCAACTTCAGAACTTTGAGGTGGAGCCATCTGAGGTCTCAGACATGCTCAAGGTCAAATTGGGACCGACTAATCCCCTTTCCTTCTATCATCTTGCTGCGATGCAATGGCCTAGATTAACGGCGGAAGGACTCAACAGCCCAGATCTACTTGATGCAGCCAAGTCATTATTTCGCTCAAACGTAAACGGAAAATATTATCTTTGGGCGTTCAAGTTCACAAATATGATGTCGTGCTTGGCTAAGGAGTCAATAAGAGGTCCTTCCAACAGGTCAATCGTTGACGCAGCATTCTCTGGGAAAGATGGTCTCATAGCCTCTGTCCAGCCTCTTCATATCGCCGCTGCTCTGAATTTACCCGAGATCTGTTCCTTTCTCATCCAGCAAGGCGCCAATGTTGACAAGCCTTGCAAGCTTGGTACGCCTCTTGACCTTTCGCAAGGTTCTTTTTTGAGGCTTTACAATTGGTACCCATCCAAGCAAGGATTTACGGTTAGACATCCTGGACCAGAATCTCAGTTCTTGAAGCTCACATCACCATGCTCGGAGCGCCGGATTGCCGCTTTGACATGTCTTCTTGGAGCCGGCGCCAAGGTTTCGAATGCCCTCGAAGACTCATTTCTGTACTCGATGATAATCTCCTGCCATCTTCAAAATTTCAGCTCTACAATTGCTCTTCTGTCGAGCGACTTTGTGCCTCCCGAAAATGAGATTCAGATATTCGGACGTTATATCAGCATGTACTGGGGCCGTCAACAACATTCATCGCGATTAGGAGTTGCGCTCGAGAGGTTCAATGACTATCTTCAACGATCTTTAGCTTTCAGTACCGACTGGGGTTTCGCGCTCGGCAACATCATTTGGTCAGCAGCCGTTGCCATGGAGCTGCCATTTACTAAAGACCCAAGTCGTACCGACACCAGGATTTCTTTGTCATCCGACGCTTTGGAAACTCAAGTCGTATTCGCAATCGCTGAGGATAATTCTCAGGCTCTAGCCACTTATCTCGATGATGGGCGTGTCAGCGTGTCCGAGATCGGATATTCGAGACTGGACCCTTCGGAGACTCTTTTGGTTCTTGCAGCCAGACGCGGCGCAGTGAATTGTGTGGGACTACTCTTGGACAAGGGAAGCGACCCGTATATTAAGGACGATTCCGGACGGGATGCCATACTGTGGACTGGTGTGATGGGAAATAAAGATACTCTCGATTGCTTTATTCAACATGGCGTGTCATTGCTTAGTACTGATGATAATGGTTGGACCATCTGGCACATTGCAGCCAACAGGGCGGTACTCAACGCCCAGTTTCTCGATGTTTTATTCACCTCAAATATCCAGGAATGTCAACAAGGGCTCTTGATGAAAGAAAAAGATAGCATGACACCCTTGGCAGTCGCTCTGTCTGCCAAAAATGATCGGTCGCATTTCTCTGCACGACGTAAAAAAAGCGCATTGGCATTCATCAACTACTGCAATGATATTCCTTCCTTCTGGGAAACACAAGAACCGGTCTTCCCGGCCGCCTTTGATTCCGGTTCAAAGACCATTGTCAGAAGGCTATTAGAGCTAAGGAGTGACCCGAAGACCTCAGGACTAGCGGATGCTAAGCCTCTACACCATCTTGCTGCCCAGGTTTCGTGGGACTGGGTGAAGTATCTCAAGACACTATTCCCTTTTGCTATTGAATCTCGATATTTGGGAAGATTATCCATCGAACTTTATATTGATGCGTGTTTACGAGCTGGTGAGGACCCAAGCGACGCAGTTCTAGACGAACTCGCATTCGAAGAGTTGTTTAGATGCCGAGATGAGAGAGGACTTGATCCATGGACCTTCCTTTGTTCCGCTGATGAACGGATTGGAATTGTACTGCTGCATCATACTTGGACTGCTTTCAAAGTCGCATCCGCCTATTTTCTTTCTCATGGCTGTATCAAAGCTTTTGAGGATACAAACAGGCAGTGCGGACTGGAGCCATTTATGTCGCTCCTAACACGGCGGTCAGAAAATACCATTTGGCCATCTGATGTGATTGATAGGGAAGATTTAAGCCAAGCAATAACCATATCACGATTCTGGGATCCCAAAAGCCAGCTCTCAGTTCGTTTTTTGCGAGATGCAGTTATGAATCGCGAGAAAGAGGCCGTTAAAGTACTCCTTGAGCATGAAGTCGATGTACATCGACCTATTGACGGTCTAACGGTGATTGAGTTTGCTTGTCTTCAGGCGTCGGGAGAAGATCGTTCCCCTGGGTGGAGAGACATTATGAAGCTTCTATTTGAGCATTCTAGCTCTGAGAAGCTAAATGGGTTCTCGAGTTCGTACCCAGGTATTGGTATCATTCATCAACTCTCGGACCCCGATTGGGAACAGGCTGGGGCGCTCTGGATGATAGATCAGATTGTTGCATACGGGATCGATATCAATGGTGTAGATGAGCAAGCGCCTATTCGTGTAAGAACAACGCCTCTTGCATACCACATCAGGGAGAGATCATTTGTATTTGCCGAGATTCTATTAGACAAGGGCGCCAATCCCAACGGCAAAGGTGCGCTCGGTGCGAGAGGCGAAGTCTACTCCTTGAGACCGGTGCACGCATGCGTTATGCATGACAACGTTGCTCTATTGAGAAAGATGCTACAGGTCTCTAGGGAGACCAACGTGGATATCGACTGGGAGGCTCTCTACACGTTTGACATCGAGATTGACGATAGTGAGTTGATAGGAGGAATGACAGCCTTCCAAATGGTTTGCTACAACGGATCACTCGAAACCATGAGCTTTTTTATTGAAGAAAACCTGGTTAATATTGAGTTCAAAACAGACGGAGGGCTGACACCTCTACATCTTGCAGCCTTGCGTGGCCACGAGGCAATCGTCACTCGACTTGTTGAATGCGGACATGAAGTCATGGTCACAGACAATTACGACTACACTCCTCTTCATTGCGCAGTTCAGAAAGGTCGCACAGAAGTAACTAGAGCACTGATTCGCTTCGGGGCAAGTGACTCTATCACCGTACGTGGGCAGAATGCCCATGGACTAGCTGCTGAGAATGGCCACATTGAACTCACAAATATAATTGAAGCACAGTTGCCGGCTATAGAAACCTCAGCGCCGACCGTCATTGCCCCTGTGCCATCGCCCAACTCATTGCTCAGTCAACTGAAGTCAGCAATCGAAGAAGAAGATCTCCAAGACTGTCAAGAGCTCCAAGCGAAAGGCTGTCCTCTAGACGGTGTCATATCCGGAGCGAACGGTGCATCACCGTTGATCTATTCTATGACAAACATTGATGGCGAAATTACTGAGTGGCTACTTGAACAGGGAGCTTCAATTATCCAATACTGTTATATAAGCGGCGAGTCATCATGTACCGCTGTGGACTTCGCATTGGGTTATGATGACCTGACGGAATTTCTTCCCATCATTTTTAGTAAATTTACCGACCAGGAGGGTGATTGGGATGAGGTCGCTGTTCATTCGTTGACTAAAGCGATTGTCAACTGGAATGATGAGGGTCTCAGGACCGTTCTGACATATCTAGATACGTTATCAAGCGATAAAAGCCCTTCTCAGAAGATTCTAGCACGAACCCTTGCTCAAACGTTCGGTACGAGGAAAGAAAATGTCGAGAGGTATCATACCTCAACCGTTCTACATCACGCTATATGGAAAGACAACGTCGAGGCGGCCCGGCTCTTACTGGAGTACGGGGCAGTTGTCGATACTGTTAACTCTGATGGCGACACCGCCCTGGCTTTGACCAAATCTCGTGAGATGGCAGAACTCCTCGTCGAATATGGTGCCTCTATAACTCCTCTCTTAACTGAAAGCATTCCGACACTTTTGAAAAGGTGGGGAGAAGACTCGGTGGAAATAGTGAAAACTATGGCGAGGACGGCGAACAGGGACGGAATAATTGCACCATTGCCATGGCTGGATTGGTCTCCTCCAGCATTCTGGCGTGAACCTTCTGCGACTACGACTGGCTCGCTCATGGAGCTGAGATCTCTGGGAATATCTTCTGAACACACTTGGGAAACAGGCAGCTATCTCTTTGGCAGGCCATACGGTGAGGGATTGGAATACGTATTGAACAGCGACTTTGAACTCGGTGATATGGAGCCGTTCCCATGGCACTTATTTCGAACTCGAGCATTTGTAAAAATGACCTTTTTAGGAACCCACTTTCGCCCCGTATGTCGACGGTTTGGCTCCGAGACACTCGGAAGGTTCGCGAACCTGAATCCTGAGAAAGGATGGAGTCCTCTCTGTCGAGCTGCCTCACAGAACGCTATCGACAAGATGGAGAACTGCCTGACACTTGGGGCCGATATCGAATTTGAAGGATGCCCACTAGGCTCGGCTCTGATGATCGCCAGTGCCTGCGGCCAACTCGACGCTGTTAAACTTCTCATTCGAAAAGGAGCAAAAGTGTGTTACAAGGGGAAACATGGCTTCCTGAGTGTCTTCTCGGTTGCACGATCCAAGTCTGTCAAGTCATGGCTCTTGGCAGGTCGATTCAATGATCAGCCACGCATCAAGGAGGCTCCTGAAGATGAGAAGATCAACCAAACGAGACCGTGGAGTGGTTTTGCTCAGGCGAGGCACAAATTGCATGGATTCGAGTACATACGCGACAAGGAGGCAAGCATCGATTATGCAAAGAGACTCGCCCGGTACAGGAAGAGGATGATAGGTCGCGTTGCGCCCTACATCGACGGGCTCGTGTATAACCGCCACGAGAATTCTCGACACTTTGATTTGACAATGAGGGGGCGTTTGGAAGGTCGTAGAAGGAACGACTGTGAGAAACTTTGAATGATTTTTTATGTAATATTTGATGGAATGTATGTATGATATGTTTATGCATTAAATAGAATTGATGGTTCATGATCGGATCTGTCCCTACAAGCTACACTCCAGAGTAAGTTCAAAGCGAAAATTAGGATGCCTCGCTCTATCCAACACCCCGGTCGCATCATTGCTATTGAGTCTTCTTCTCGGGTTTTCAAGACAATAAAAAAGATCGGTACCTTCGCTAGTCCACAAATCCTTTCTGTCGCACTGACATTTTTCTCGCGTCCTGGTCTCCATTCTTTGATCCAAACGCAACTCTCTCCTAAATTATCATGGAGCGAATTGGGGAGTCAGCGTCTCCTAGTTCGAAGCACCTGCGTTCTCAGAACTAGGAATTCTTTTCGGTGCAAGTTCTATCGTCGAGTCCCGCGAGTACGTTCGAAGATTATCCGGATACCAGATATAAAAGGCGATCATGACCAAGAGCATCAGAACCGAGTCGAAAACGAAAGTCGGCCACTCTTTTTGCTGGAGGTAGCCTTCTTTGTCCATAACGAACTCGATAACTCGAAATATATTGCGCACAAGGACAAGAACCGATGTGAAGTATAGCATGCCGAGACAAGACTTCCAAGGAACCTCCACCGGAATGCTCGTCCGCTTCACATGAGCCCGGAATCGTTTATGGAAAACCAGACAGCAGACTACAAAGGCAAGGAAGAGCAGGATTTGAGCAATCAGACCGACAATGACAATGATGTTTCCGATATCAGCATGTTTTTCGTTTGCTAATAGTCCGCCGCCGTTCCCCTGGATGTTGAACGTGATAAAATCGCCTAAGACGAAGATCCGAGTGGTCCAGCGGGCAGAAATTAGGGAGCAGTGTTCTCCATCCACAGCTCTGACCACACGAGAGTAGACCATGTATAGTGTCGCAGCGAAGAAGACCGGAGGTAGTAGTAGGAAGATAGATTGCATGATGTAGATAGCCAAGGAATTTGTGGCGTTCCAGGCCAGAGCTCGAAAGAAGTACCCGAGTATTTCAGCTTAGAGCTTAAGTCAGTGATGGTTGGAGAGGATTTTGCAACTGGGTAGACATACAAACTCCGCCAATGAAAAAGGGTATGCAGAACCAGAGCTTGGATTTGAACATTCGCCAACCGTGGGCTATTGTGATGAGGGTAAAGAGAAGAGTGAATATGATGGCGCCTACGAGGCTGGGCAAATACTCCCACAAATAGTAATCACCCTTGTATGGTTGAAGTTTCGCCATGTTGGAGAGAAAATCGTATCGGTGGTATCGTCAAGACGAAATGAACATTTGAGGTTGGGGCTAAACAAAGGATCTCGCAGCTGGCAAAAATCAATGAGGGCACTCTTCAGAAATAAATTAAGATAAAGCTACATAAACGAGATCACAAAACGTTCCGAGCACGATTTATTATAGAAACCTTCAAGCCTCTCCAGTATAGCAACATTAAGCACTTTCCCCTTGTTCTGCTGACACGCGTGTTGCGTATTGCGTACCAAACAGCCACTCGCTTGTTTAATTTGCAGCTCACCCTACAGTTCTCAAATAGTCTAGGGTGGAGCCCGAGGCCGCCGGACACGCGTGTTAGCTAAGCAAGAGGCAGGGATAACTGCGAGCGATCGACAACACTTTACTATGAATAGCCTAGAGTGCTACGCTATAGGATTTAGTTCGTCAAGGGTGTGTGGCTGATCCCTTTTTAGATAAGCGAAGGAGGCCTATGCTTACAGCCTCAGAGGATGATGATGCCTCCGACTCAAACTTCTCGAGTTTCTGTGTTCCTGTTCCTTGTTCACGCGTATTCCACAGCTTCCCAACACAGCATCTTGATCTGAGCTGCATCTTGAAGTGAGCGAGATCCGCATTGTACTGTATTGAACCACGTCATTTCTATTTATTTCACTTTCTGATCAATATGCTGCGTCGCAGTCATAAGAAGTCAAAGAAAGGTTGCTTGCAGTGGTAAGTTTGTAGAAAGGCAAACAGTTTGTCGTCAGTATAGCTAATCATATTAACAAACAGCAAGCGACGTCATGTCAAGGTACATCTTCTCTAACACGACGAGTTGTTTCAATCACTAACACGCGTGTTCATGAACTAGTGCGATGAGGGTCGCCCTGTATGCCTACTCTGCACCATGACAGGGCGAGAGTGCAGCTTTGCCTCTCGACACCTGGCCCCGACCGACAAAGGCTCTGTTTCCGACTCATCTTCCCGAGACGAGCAATTTTTTAGTCCTGGCGATAGCCACAGGTCGACTAGCGCCATATCGACATCAGAAACCACCACACCCGTCAGCCAGGATCCAACCTTTGACAATGTTCTCAACATGGAGCACATGGAGCTTTTTGTCCATGTGATGACCAATAAAGATTTGTTCAATCTTGGTGACAAGGTTGAAGGATTCCAAGTCACCTTTGACAAATGTCTTGACGAGGGTATCAAAGCACCCTATCTTTTACATCAGATCTTGGCCTTTGCAGCGCGCCATATAGCCGCCATACGCCCTGAACGCTCTGCGCATTATCTTCACAAATCCGTTAGCCTACAGACACGCGCTGTTTCACTTTTCAACTCAACCAATCGCGAAGTCAATCGAACAAATTGCGTCGCTGTCCTTCTATTCTCGGTCTCACTTGGCCATCATCTTCTCGCAGACGCATTGGCCAACCGCGGCCCAGATGGACTTGATGGTTTCCTTACTCAATATGTGCAGTGTGTTGATATGAATCGCGGAATTTACAATGTGGCACGCTCCGCATGGCCTTTGCTCTTGGCTTCGGAGCTTGCACCGGTCTTATCATTCAGCTCGGAGGAATCCGCCCGTGAACCGAAAGGCAGTCATTGTCAACCGATTGCACAGCTTGTCAATGACTCGAATGGATTGAGTGAAGACGAGAAAGAGGCTTGTCGAAAGGCGATTCAATACCTGCAAGTCGGATTTGACGCCATGTTTGCGGAGGAGGAGGAAGAGAAGCTTAATCGCTACCGGATGATCTTCCAGTGGACCATGTTGGCATCTCCAGAGCTGACTGGCCTACTGGCAGAGAAGAGACCTGAAGCTCTAGTCCTGCTCGGATACTATGCCTTACTGTTACATTATGCTAGAAACCTATGGCAGATTGGGGATACAGGGTCTTACTTATTGGGTCTTATTGTGGACTACCTCAGACCAGAGTGGCACTTTTGGCTCGAGTATCCTCGACAGATGTTGAGACATGATCTTGGGTATGCTCAGGCTCACAAAATGGTATGAATCAGTCTAATGCAAGTTTAAAATACCAACTCATCGATTTTGCTTTCCTGGTTACTATATAAAATGATCGCTATTTCAACGTAAGCTACTAATGAGCGTTGAGTTTGGGGTTAGTGTTACTACCAGGAGAGCGAAAGAAAATCACACAGACATTAATCATGCATGTGATTCTGAACGCGCCACTTGATTTCACGGTCCTCTTTCTTGGTATTCACCTTGATCAATCCTCTCTCCTCGTTAGGAATACTTCAGAGACCCAGAAGCAATCATTACAATAACAGTAACGCGAATACCGATAACTTCGACTCAGTTTAATCAAATTCTCAAGCTGTTACAGCGTGTAGAGTTGGAGATAGCCACCATCCTCTCCACCGATCTGCACAATGTGCTTCCCCTTATTTCCATTCTCCGGCTTAGATAGGTGTGGAAGTGCCGGTATACCTAGCTGCTCTCCACCGATTCTTAGGATTAACTGTTCTCCTTCTTGAAAAACAATTCCTGTAGGCCACAGCTGGATCTCTAGCTTCACACTTTCGGATGGAGTTACCGGCTTAGGGTGGCCGTAAGATAGTGTTTTCCAAGTTTTACCTGACAGTTCGGGAGACACGTGTCGACGTGAGGCCCGTAGCCATCCATCAGGGCCCAAGTAGCCGAACAGCCTATTAGCCGTCGCCTTCTTAATGTCTTCATTCGAGAGGCCCTCTGGTAACGGAATATTCAGGTTGGTGAGTATCTGTCCATTTACGTCCGCTTTATAGATGTGAGTATAGACATCTAGGTCATTGTGGTCAGGCGAGACAATATTGATCACCACCGTAGATGGACCCGTGATGGTGGTTTGAGAAGTGAATTTATAACTGAAGCTGAGCTTATCGGACGTGTCCGCTTGGTACTCCATCGTACTTGATTTAGTAGGCCTTTCTTTAGAGAGACTTCCATCTGAGTTGAAATACAGTTGCTGGGAACATATCGAAGGTAGATGCCAAGGCAGGTCTTCAAACTCTTGATTAACGATTGCTGGCTTGTTGTAGTTCAAGAAGGCCAGCCGGACAGATGATGTTCTCTGCCAGTCATTCTCGATGCCTCGCAAGTAATGATCGAAGAATTTGGACAAGTCTTGAGTTCGTTCGTCCGAATAAAGGTCGTACCATTCTTGCGTTGAGTGTAAGACGAGCCTGTCATCAAGTTAATACCTGCGAAATAGTCTCGGTTGGTCAATTTACCATTTATTATCATGCTTAATGTCTTCAAAGGCTCTCAAGGAACCAATGGTGTGGAGATTGGTAGAGTAGCTGGCGCCGATATACGCGGGGATGTTGATTTTGTCGATTCGGGCTCGCTTATCTTCGATATACTCGTTAGACTCGATAATTCCTTGTAGGATCCCAGTCCAATCTTCCTGTTCTCCTCTACCTGGGCGCTGCTTGTCAGTATTGCATTACGACGACGTTCAAACCAAGGACCTTCTCGGCATACCTGACAAGCTCTCGGCGACGAAATTCGAGAAGATAGGCTGCAATATTCCTCCACGAAGCGTCTCCTCTCTAGCAGGATCAGATAGACCTTCAAGCGGTGCTATGCAAGCAAGAGAGGGCGGCTGCTCAGCTGCAATGAAATACTGGGAGATAGCAAGCCAGGAGTTCCCGGCCATGGCAACCTTGCCAGTACACCAGGGCAATTTAGCGATTTTCTCAATAGCGTCATACCCATCTTGACCTTCAGAAGTTCCCCACCAACGAATGTCTGCTTCAGAGTCGTTGACGCCTCGTGGATCAACGTTGATGATAGCATAACCCTTTGGAACCCAATCTGCCGGGTCCAACCTGGTGCGTTGCTTTAGTGTGCCCGAATATCGAATGCATGCACAGAACTGATGACTTACCCCTCAAAGTCCTCGTAGCCAGAAAGTCGGCTTTCTGGAATACCGGCCCTCAGTGGCATCTTTGACAGATTGAGTATTCCACTGCCAGATTTGCCATACGGACCCCACATTACGATAGCGGGAACTTTGTCCTCGGTTTTGGGTCGAAATATATCGGCGCGGATTTTTGTACCATCACGGAGAGCTAGGACCTGATCCTCATCAAAGATGATAGGACTCGGCAATGCGCGACTTCCGGGCCGCTTTTTGTGGCCTGCTGGAAGTTCTGTCGTCTTCGGGGTTGCTGGAGGGCCCTGCCGAGGAATTACACCTCGCTGCTCTACTTTGAAGGAGCCAACCGTGAAAGGAGCCATTGCAGAAAGTAGTGTAGAGTATCTTGAATCAAGTAATTTAGAATATGGGTTTGTTCGTCTACGATGGCTGTTTTTTGTACGAAGATAGTGTCCCTATCCTGGATAAAAGTGTACAGCTAATATATGGTGTCATATGCCCCGGAATAGCTCTTCCACGGAAATATCGGGGTGGAGACCCACAAGATCGCTAACTACAGTACTCCTCTTTTCTAGCTCAGTTCCGGGGAAAACCCTCGTCCAGGTCTGGGTCTGAAACGTGCTGGGATTAGGTCACGATGCATACAAATGACGAGACATAGTAGAAATTCCAATGAAATTAGGCCTCAAGAACTATCTTTCACCATGAATTTAGTCTTACTTATATTTGCTCATGAGTGGTGTAATGTATGCTGTATCTTGCCAAAAGTACAGCATCTAGGCTTCCACCACAGCTTCAACGCCCTCGGAGAGCTTATGCTATAGGTTGCATGACGTACTACTGCTTGTAAACTGTAGCGGCAGGCTTAGATGACAGCAAGCCTGGAGCAGGATATTCACATTCGGTGGTCCAGAGTGGTCTTTTGTAACTTTTGACCGGATTGCGTATGTTTTTGGATAAAATGCACTAGTTAACCTGCACAGGCTATAACACTCTCTACTCTGACCGTTCTCAACAAAGTCCAGCTCTATTTGAAGGGCCTTCCAAACACCACTTTCCCAAAGCCTCGCTTTCCTTCTGCAACTTTATGAATTTCCTCCAGAGCTTGCTCAGGCGTAACCTCGATGACTTCGACGGCTGGCAACTGGAACTTCGTACCATAGTTATCAATAGCCCAATGAAGTGCCTTCCAGGAGTTCCAATGATCTTCTGGCCTAGCAGGAATAGTGATGGGCTCCGGTGCTCCGGATGGATGAACTTTCCAGCCGTCCTTTGGAATTGCAAAAGGTGTTTTGAATCTTTTGTTGGAGGCAAACGTGACACAAACGAGTTTTGTTGTCCCGTCGACGCATTTAGAAACTTGATCTGAAGTGTAAGGTTCCACCAAGGTTCCAACTGCATCGAGGGCATGCGTTATCGGACCTTGGCCGATCTCCTCGGCAGCCGAGATGATATCGGCGACAACGGTTGGAGAAGCGTAGTCGAAAGTATAGGTTGCACCGAGGCTTTTGAGAAGGTCAAAACGCTTTGGGGATGCTGTTACAATGATGTTTTTACAGCCAGTGGCCCGCGCGAATTGAAGAGCAGAAATGCCTACTCCCGTAGTGGCGCCCCAGATAAGAATTGGGCCTTTGAAGGTACCGGGGTTCGTTGGCAAGGGAAACTCGAACAAATTGTACAAAACATCTGCAGCGGTCATGGTAACCACGGTAAGAGCTGCTGCGTGGCTTTCGGGCAGGTTTGTAGGTACGTTGAAAACCATATCATCTGGCACTACAAGCCGAGTCTGGTGAGCGCCGTATTTGAGCGGTCGCCCGATGCCGGAAGGCGTGCATCCGGCGATGATATCGCCCTGTTTGAACTTGGATGTAGGCGAGGCCTTCAAGACTTGGCCAGCAAAGTCATAGCCAATAACAGTCGACCGAATACCCAGGCTGGTGGCATGACGGGCGTCGGCTGGGTTGAGCCCGGAGTAGTGAACCTCAACTAGCAGTTCATTCTCTGCAATGTCTTGGTGTTGAATGTCGCTTCGAACAATAAACTTTGCGTTCTCGTCAACATAGAGAGCGGTATGGAGGTTTGTCATGTTGAGCTGAGGTAAATGGCCAATGTGAGGTGGTGAGTACAGAGCAACATGGAGAATAGAACAAAACAACACTTGGGATGTCGCGGACGAAAAATCGAATATAAGGGCGAAGGTGGTGATCCAGTTCCGTACTCAGTTCCACGGAACTGCAAGTCTAAGTGGAGCCGATTGCGGAACCACAATACAATCTTACGGTGAGTGTTATGTCCTCTTCCGGGGTTGTTAAGTTCCGGGGGTAACCAAAGATTACGTGTTACGATCCACTTCAGGCAGGAGCAGGCTTTGGATTATAAGAGCGTACTTTATCACGGGCGCACTTGAATCCCATAGAAATATCTGCATTTTAGAGGGATTTCCACTAAAGACTAAGCATCTCGCACAGTAGCTAGGATTAGCACACTATTTGTCCAAAAGGTTAAGTAGGGTAAGGTTGAGAGTTAAGAGCTTAGGATTGGTTGGAGTTCAAGAGAAGGCTTAGAGTTAGTATGGATTGGTATAGTCAATCTGTGGGTTTAGTAATGTCTCTATGTGGGAATATTACTACCCCCGTCAAATATCGGAGGTTGATATCTCAATCTTTTCACAATCTGCCCTGAAAATCATGAGATTACGAGCCGGAAATGGTTTGATAACACGCAGTTTTTGTAGATCAGCTTCAACTAGCCTCACGTCGAGAGTACTGGCAAGATGGACGAAATCCGACCGCGGGGAAACAGCCCGCCTTACATACACGAACCTGACGCCGTCCAAGTGGAAGCGCTTGAGGCGACTGCAGATGCACAAATCTGTGGCTACTTTTCTGACAATCCGGGTAAGCACCTGCGAATATGGTTAGGACACGGAGCCAGACCGGCTAACTGTTGCCATTCACTACTGGAAAGACTACAAGGCAGGCTGCGCTTCATCATCCACCTGCAGCACTCCCAGCGGCGGCAAGTCATGGGGCTGTTGCGATAAGACAAGCTGCTACATCCCCGCTACATGTGAGGATGCTTCAGCTCCCGATTGTGGGGGCAATGCTGCCTCACTCTGCCCTTACTCTCAAATCATGAAATGGTAGGGCTGCTGCTGAGTGTGATATCCAAGATTGACAACTACTTTTAGCACCTACGGAGCCTCGTCGCGGTGCCTCCACTTCATTTACCAAACCGCTTCCGACGACAACGCCAAGCTTACTTCCTGGGGTTGCGGGGAAACGCGAACGACATACATCATCGGACCGCTGCAAGCTGAGCAAACTTCCGATCATATCGCATCAGCGACGGCCCCGACGAATGACGAAACAGACTCAAGCTCCGGTTTTTCAAAAGACGCCACGATCGCTCTTGCCATTATTCTCCCCGTTGTAGGTTTGGCGATTCTTATAGCTGCAGCAATGTTGTTCCTCCGGCGGCGTAAGAAGAGAGCGCGCAACGCGATTTCTGCGCCCAGGCGAGTCGGTGAGGGAGAACGATCTGAGATGGAGCAAACTACGGAATGTGCGCCTGTCCCTGCAGTGCCTCCGTATGAGATGGGCGACAATGTCTTGCGGCCTGAACTAGACAGCCGTGAGGTTCGTTATGGGACTAATTAATGGGCAAAATTGTATCCGACGGTGAAGCATTAACACTGTAGTGCTAGGGTATAATTGATAAGAATCATAGCCACTAAGTCGGGTCATTGTTAAAAGAGTTCATAGGAAGTAGTTTCGTCTCCGAGTTATCTGGTGTTCAACAGTACATTCGATAGTCACTCAGACGCATTCAACGCCAACTCTCCCTGGACTGATCGAAATTGCTCTGTTGGACTCTCTCAACAACCTCCTGAGCATTCAACACCATCTGATCAAGCATCTCTCTAAGCGCAGGACCAAGAACAGCGCTGGGCGCATCGCGATATAAGTGGGTTTTGCCAACACGTAAATGCTCTAAGTCGGTTCGTGCCGAGTAACTCGATGGGCTTTTGCAGATGCTACGATAAAGAACACCCATCGCTGCCATGTAGTTGGTTGCTTGGAGACTTGAAATTGTCAGTTACTCGTAAGTGAAATCCATCGAAGACCTTACCTTATCATAAATTGTTTTCCATCTTTGAGGTCACTTATGCTAAGAGGGACGAGTTGAAGAGGTAAGCAGGAATACACTATCAGTAACCATGAAGAAAGGAAAAGAACTCACTCATTTAGGCCCTTCATAAATGATCGTGCAGCTTCAACGCACAGAGTTTCGCTTGCGCTCAGGCGGGGATTGAGGTGCCCAGCGAAACTCGTCGCATCATAACGAGGCCGTAAGGTAATGACAGCCCAGTGAATCGACCGGACTAGGTTGAAATACTCTAGATGCAGAAGCATTATATGCGAGTATCTATCTGGGGAGACCAGGATAGGATGGTCCGGTCGGCATGTGGTGGCCAGACTGTCTCTCCATGCTATGAGGTCTTCATCCACTTTGACGAGCGCCTCCATTGTTCCGACAACGCTTTCCTTCGCATGTATAACATCGCAAAAGAGCCTTTCAACCTGGCCAAGTTCATGGTACCAGGTGAAGATCTGTGAGGGTCTCGGGAATGGTGTATTGTCATTCAAGTCGGTTCCAAAGAGAACTTCCTCCTGGTCATATGTAGTGCCAGTAAGCGCCGATGGTCTTCCTTGGGATAACGAGAGGAGTCTGTAAAGGGTCAATCAGCCTGAATTTGAAGCAAAGGTCACCATGGGCTCAGCGTACCCATCCAGAAACAGCACGATGGTCCACAAGCGAGAACGAAGGCGCACTTGACTTTCAGAAAGATTCAATTCCGAAGGAATTCTTCGATGCAAGCCAAGTGATTGGGCAAATTGAACAGCGAGACCACAAAAAGCCCAGGCTATCCCTCCTTTACCATAGTAAATATGACGTATCGTCTACTAGGTCAACAATGCATTCGCTGTTAGATTACAAAGGATTTACTCACGTGAAGAAGGAGAACCTGTAGGGAGGCTTCGCATGGCGTAGCTATCGAGTCATGTATCATGGACCAGGCCTGCTCGTACGTTTCAACAGAGGTCTGTTTAAGCGCTTGTGACTGGTCTGAACTATGGCCGATGCTCAATGCCCCGAGCGATACCACCAGGTAGAAAATGCAGTGGTCCAGACAACCGAGCTGCGACCTATCCACACTATAAAACAGTTGGGCTTTGGCGCGAAATGCCACTTCATCAAGGATGGGGCAGAAGATCTGCACGTCGCAGAAGTACGCTGCCTTGCTCGTTAACTCCTGTAGCTGGTAGAGGCTAGGGCATATATAATGTCATACCATCCATGCACATCATAGCAATGTCTTGAGAAGGCAAGTCCTTGGACAAATAACCAGGGGAAGCCGTGACGCCAACTCCATCAACATAAGGTCCTGATTCGATCAAGAAATCCATAGCGCTGGTGTTCATAGGCTGTTGCTGGCTATCAAGGCCATCCTTTAGACACAAAGCCAGCGTTGCTCCAACGGAACTCGGTCCTAGAAGCGTGTCAGTAGCTAATATCACTTCATCTCAGTGTGTAAGCAAGGCCGCGCACCGAAATAGTTGGTTATATTTTCTCCTTTACTGATGAAAATGCCAGGAGGTATAAATCGCTCCAAGTCTGGTCTGTTCGGTTCTCCCCTGGTGAGTGAGTCGATGTTCCATACCTTACCGTCATGGGATTGGGCTGATAACTCAGTAGTATATTCAAAGCGAGGCGTCACTAAGTCGGCTTCGTCTGAGGTATGGTACACTGGATTCAGGCTGGCCGAGGTGAAGCGGTTGGCCTCGGGTGTCGTGTCTGGCGTGGAACCAGTGTTAACGTCAGACAAGTCGGTGGTAAGCAATGTGTTGCCCAGATCCCATGACGCCGAAGACACGTCAATGCCAAGCTCACTTAGAACGTGACTGAAATCCTGTGTGGCATTATCCTCCAAAGATTGCTCCTGATTCAACTGCGGCTCGGGCATGTTGATATCAAGGTCGTTCGAGTTGACAATAACGGCTGGTTCCATACCAAGATCAATTCTGTGGACATTGCCAGTGGATGCAGGGAAATGATCACCCGCCTGGATGGTGCTGTGAGCCTCGTCTTGGACGTTGGGTTGAGCTTCACAATTAGCGCCAGTGGTAGCAGCATGAGGATGGGCGGCCGTTCGAGCGGAAGCGCGCCGTCCTTGCTCGCGAGTGACGCATTCCACGTTATAAAGTTGACAATTCAAGCAGGGATGCTGGTTTGTGGTACACTTGAGCTGTAGGCAGGCACATCGTTCACACGCGTAAATCAGCTGGGATTGAAGGGCATGAAATGCCACGGGTCTAACTACGTACCCTTTTCCGACGACAATACTCGCAGGCACGTGACACGCGTTTCGCACGTCTGGTGCGGCCTGTGGGGCGAGGCGATGCTTCAGTCATGTTGGTTATCAGCGGAAGAGTGAAGTTGCTCCAGCCGAGTTTTTGATCAACGCGAGCGACTCACCGACCACTGTCTTCACCATCTGAGGAAGTGGGGCCGTAATGTGGAGCACATTCCCGCTCTGGAGTATCCTACCCTGTAGCTTCAACAGGACACAGGCTTTCTTTGACGCCATCATTAGTGATGCTGTAGAATAGAGTGTGAGGATACGGTCCAGAAAGGATGTTTAGGGCTGATCAGAGACTATTCCAGTAACTAAGCACAATCATTTGGTCAATTGGTTAAATTTGATCCTGGTGCACAGCCGAGAGGTTGTGGAGGGAGTTAACACGCTCAACTACGACGACTTTTTGTAGACTGAAGTTGCTGAAGCACACTGGATCCGATCGACCAATAGTAAAAATCCCAAACAGAACCTTGTATCTTATTTGAGGAAGACAGCAGATTGAGTAGTAGTAGAAAAAACACGAGACACAATCGCGTTGAGGTGTATCGCCAAGGCCCCCGACTAAGCCCACGTGATCCCTAATTATGCTACCTATTAGGGTAAGCAAAGTGGTGCTCCGCCACAATGATGTTTATCCCCCAGTTGCCGTTGACTCACCCACCGAAAGCTGACATCTCATAATCTGGAACATGTTTGAGTTGAAGTAACGTGTTCCTTACCAAGGTTAAAGGCCGGCCGTCATACTTTATTTGAGGCCCATAGAAAATTCAGTAGTTCGAGTTGAACCCTTAACACAAACAGCAAACACCAATCTCCTCTTAAATCATTAGAACACGGCACAACATTGCGCGGAATAGCCAGTATGAGTTTGGAACTTTTGCCGACAGAACTACAATGTCAAATCATCCGACTTCTCGAACCCATCAGTCTCATATCAGTCAGCCAAGTCAACACTCATTTTCGAAGCCTCATCAAGCCAAAGAAGAGACACTTCGCTGAACGGCTCCTGGCCCTCGAATTAACTCCGGAGTACGGAGGTCCTACTCCCGTGTTTTGTTCGAGGAAAGGCACTCTAGAACCAGGCTGGCATGACGAAGCATGGGAGACGATGAAATGGGCCTGCACCGACTGTCTTCGCCTTCTTCCCCACAAATCCTTCGACAACCACGCAATTCTCAGATTAGGATATAGAAAGCCTATTCCTAAATCTTCCGCTTCTCAGATGATCACTACGTGGGAGCCTATAGGGTACACCCGACCTCGGGATAAAAACCGAGAGAGGGCGAAGCGTGATGCACAAGATGCCCTACGCGAGGAAAAGAAGACACGCCAGCGATACTTTCTTGCGGTAACAGGGGGTCTTGGAAACTTATCGCGTCATTTTATTGATAATTTTGAAGTAATCCGAGATTGCGACATGGATGGGTTCCAGGGCTTAAGTGTAAGCCAAGTCCGAGATATGGGCCAGGAAGATAAGATGGACCTGATGGACCAAAATGCCATATCAATCGAACGGGAGAAGTGTGGCAAGAAACGCTGGCTTCGAAAATGCAACGAGTGTCGATTCCAACGTGGTACGATATGGCAGGCATTCAACGCGACTTGCGGCACCCGACGAGTTCCTATCGTCCCGAGCCGACGTATCGAGTTTGCCTCACAAGTCGATCGATATTTTCCAGGTTTCTCGGATTTCTTAGACCACAAGAGGCCGTCTTACAATGTTCCCGTCTGGGTCATTCATAGGGAGGACGCCTGCGAGCAGCTTTGGTCAATGTGGATGATTCGATGTCCTACATGCGAGCGCTGGCAAGAGCTGCGAGCATTGCGCATTGGTGGCATGTACCAACACTGGAAGCCCGAAAGGTGGGGTATCGGCGAGGAGGGTACGATGTGGGATGACGAGCCGATTACAGAGGAAATGCTCAATGAAGCGTCCTGTAATTCCTGCTTTGCAGAGTCTAATGGGCGTCAAGAACTAGGTCGGGTTCTCAGCGAATTGCTCTTGGAGTCCATTGGATGGGAGATGCGCCGTTTAACGATGCTCCTCACGCAGGGGTTCCGTTACTTGCAACATCAGTCAAGCGAACATCTACCCAAGAAATATGCTGTTGAGTGGAAGCGTATTGTGAGCAAGACACCGTGTCTCGATCGGGATTACCGGGACATACTTACGCACAACGACATCGCATTGCTCAGGCTGCGTCGCGAGGAGTGGAAGGCCATGTGGGAGGAATTTAAGCGAAATGTAGGCGATGGGCAGATCAATGAAGAGTTGGACGTGTGGACTGAAGAGTGGATGCCTAGTTCTGAGAGGCTTGAGGAGCATTGGGCGTGGATGAATGGATGTAGTATAGAGATTGAGGAGAAGCCCGAAGCTCTGGTAGAGTGGGCGTTGAGTAGAGATGGAGCTTCATTTACTTGATTTGTTGTCTTGTATAATCTTTAGTCTAGATCATGGTCACTTCAGTTAAACGAATGTCAGTGGAATATTCAGCTACCGGTAGCCTTGCATACCTATATTTAGCGTGTCGCCGGAGCACAGCCTTCAGATCGACCCGCCCTTTGCTTTTTATGGCCGCTTACTCTGACAACACGTCGATCATATCGCCAGGCGGCCATCAGCCCATCAATAAAAATCCACATAAATAAGCTGCATCCCCGTGTTCCCTACATCTCCATAAAAATCTGGTGTCCGCTTCAACAAAAGACATTCACCATCAGAGTACTCAACATGGTCACCAAAACCCCACACATCCCTCACATCCATCTCCTCTGCATGGAGGAGAAATTCAGCGACGCTTTTGAAGTCGCCCGCAAGAGCCGCAAACTGCCTGGATCAGTATCAATTGAGATTCACAACTGCGCTTTGTCCCAACTTCCACGACAAGTTAAGTTCGACACCGTCGTGTCACCAGCCAATTCCTACGGTCGTCTTGACGGTGCCTTTGACGACGCCATTTCGCGCGAGTTTTCACCCCGCGACGATTATCTGGCCCTCACTGGCGTCGCCCAAGCACAGCTTTACAAGCAATGGCGTGGTTTCGCACCTCCGGGATCATGTACCCTCGTCGACATCCCAAAGGAATTCGAAGCCCGTTCTCGAAATGTATACGGCACACGTCATCTGGCTCTCTGTCCGACGATGCGCATGCCGGCTGATGTGCAGTGGGATAAGGAGGTTGTCTATGAATGTATCTGGAGTTTGCTCTGCGCTATCGACAATCACAACCGTGATGCAGGGGAAGAGGACAAGATCAAAAGTGTCTTGATGACGCCACTTGCTACAGGAGTTGGTCGTGTGAGTGCTGAGAAGTGGGCTTTGCAGGCTGTTCTGGCTATGAAGCATTTTCTTGAGGCTTCGGAGAATCCAGAGAAGTGGAGTGCATTGCAATGGGGAGACTTTGGGAAAAGTTGCGCTGAGACTCAACTCACATGGACGAAATGATACCTTGAGTACCTATTGAATGTCTTTTGAAGCTGCGATGCCTCGGCTATGAGGGCCAAGTACGTTCCAATGTCATGTATTGATTCGTCTCTTGAAGACACAGCCAAGAATTAACCACCTATATTAGTCCTATCGAACCTTTCTTATTTAGCATTCGAATTTGAAATTTGATAATGGTGTTCAAAATCTTTGAATGACGAATCCAGCCGTAAGTTTTGTATAGTTCCTTTGGGAAAAAATAGTGCCATCATTTTAACTTCATGATACATCCTCATTCTTGCCGCCAACTCCTGATGGCCACCTTGTCCTTCGTAATTTATAGACCTTACTCTCAGGGCTTTGATCCTGGAGGGCTGAATCCTGTAAGTCTGACGTAGTGACTTGACTCCATGCCCGCCAAATGTGGTAGATCACCTGAGCGTAACTAGGAATCAGCTCTACGCTTTCTTCCCGTCCGCACCACGCCCCAGAACACTTAGTTGACCCGGTTGCTCCTACTCTCGGGGGTTTTAAGACCCAAACTAGCTGAGAGCATACTAGACAACGCAAGCAAGAACGATGCCATTTGAGGCCAGGGTTCGAGGGATAAGCGTAGGCCTTATCCTGGAGAGATAGATGACACCGCCCGCAGGTCAAATCCTTCTCCTCAGCTCTAGTCGGCTCATTGACGTAGGGCTGCCAAACTGCTAAAATCTGTTTGATAGAGAGCATTGACAGGAGAGCGTCAAACGTGTCGCTCTCTGCGTCCCACGAGGCGTGGCTTTCATTTAGGACTTCATCAAAAGCTACCTTGAGTACTGGTTTAAGAGCTTTAGTCATCGTCTCGGCAACGATAAGAGGGGGCTTGGAGCCCGAGATAAGCTCGTTGAGGGAGCTTTGAAATGTGATGTCAAACATGCTGAACAGTGAATAGTCGATTCCTGTCACTGAATATTAGTTTTGAGATCTTAGTTTGGAACCGCCCTGGGTTTAACTTACGATGCTTCGAGAATTGTGAAACAGCTTCGAAAAGACACGATGCTAGAATAAGCACGAGTTTCCAATTTGCAAAAGCCGCGGGCTCTTGGCGATCTTGCAAAGCTAGAGTTAAGTTGTTCCGGAAAATGTCGCAAAAATTGACTATAGTTTGCAAGATACGTTCAATGCACTTTTCGTGCTTCTCTTGGCTTTGGCGGATGGAATTGTCAAGAACGCCGCGGTGAATCGATGTAAGATAGCCCATTCCTTCACACGAAAGTGGAAGCGATATGCCCCAATCAATGACAAGACTACGGCACTCGGGGTGCCACTTCTTTTCAACTCCTCCATCGATCTCCAGGTATTGTCTTAGGATGGGAAACTTGCACGCATCGCACCAATCTGGGCACTTTTGCAAAAAGTGCAATTCGCAGTATACCCCGTTGTCGAGCTTATAGTAAGTTTCTTTTTCGCCAAAAGTCCTTTCACACTCATCGCATGTGAGATGTCCGATGTGGTACTCGCGGCCGCCGGCGGTCAAATAGCCTTCTCTCTGGGGCTCGCTACACTCAAAGCAGAGATCTGGCCGCCCGAAGTATTCTGTCTCGCACAGCGGCTTCTGCGGAATTTCATTCGTCTCCTCAGTAGCGTGATATCTCCAGACGACATTCTTGCCGCAGTCCTAGGTGGTTCTGGTGAGATTGTGCGTTTGTAGCTTTTCTGCTTTGGTACTTACATCACAGGTGAAGTATTCGGGATGCCATTCTTGGCCTTGGACCATCAAAAGCTGCCCTGTGAGCGGTTGAGAACAGTGAAAGCACATCCGTGGTGGTTCAGGCTTCTCTGGAGCAGGGCTCTTTGATTGCTCTTCTACTAGGTCTATCTTTTCCTCCGGTGATGGGTGAGAGGAGTCTTTTGGAAGCGTAGGTGCTGGGCAGCCTGTAGAGTAGTCAATCTGAGGAGGTGCTGAGGCGCTTCTGATGGCTCTTGGTTCCGCAGGCCGTGGTGTTGAATCGCTGGCTTGTTGGCGGTGATCAGGAGGATCACGTGAGGAGCCTACAGCAAATTGCCCCGAGACTGAAAGATACATCGAGCTCAGGTCTTGGCTGATTTCTCGAACCGTAGCCGTGTCAGAATCGTCAACCTCTGTTGCTACGTGAACCTCTGGTTTCTGCTCTTCCGCTTGGCCTTTGGCGAAGGCTCGTCTGTATACTTGGCTGTTGAATACCAGATTATCGAATTCAAAATCGAGATCTGATGGTGCAACACCCGAGATAGCCTCGACGTCAAAAAAGCTCAGTTTAGTGGCGTCGTTGTCGAAGATTGATTGAGACTCCATCTTGATGCTTGAGCTTCGTGACCGAAGAGACTGAGCCTCAGAGGCAGTGGCCTGGATCTTCGCCCCATTTATGCGAATGTTTCTCTGAATGTCAGACAAAGTATCGCTATGCTGAGATTAGTCGACATTTGAGGTTACAAGAAATAGCACTGACGTTTCGAGAATTTTGAGGAGGAAAGCGATCGACGCTTGTTGCCCTCTCAGCGCGCTCAACAGCTCTTTAAGCCTGTCCTGATTCCACATAAATTTGAGCTTGGCCCAAACCCCGGGGTTTCTTGATTGAAGATGTCTTGTTTCGGCTTCGAGACAACTAAATACGATCATACATCCAGTAAGAGCAGTCTCAAATGCCACCCAGACCTCTGTTCTCGATGCCCAGGCCTGTGAGAGATCATCGCGTCGGAGGATCTTCATTTGCAGCTCTGACAAACCGATACTGATGACTGTAGACTCGGAACATATCATTGCGATGATGACTGGAACGTCTTCGTAGGCACCCGCAAGATCATGCAGCTTTTTGCAGGTGGACAAACATGTCGCCGTCAATCCGACCTAACCAATTCATCAGTGGGATACTCCAGGGTCGTCGATTTGCAGACTCACCACAGAGGTCGCGATCGACAATGGGTCCATTGTAATAAATTCTTGTTTGTTATCAGGGGCGACAAAGGTTTTAGCCAGGCCGTGGTAGGTTTAACAGTCAGTCATGACTGATGAGAAAGAAACAGCCGAGTTGAGCAGTGAGGGGCTGTACCTCGACGAGTCTCCCGCCAAATATTCGTCTTTTCAGCTGATCGCCCATTTTCGCCCAGACTAGTGGTGGCGCTGGGCACAGCCTCCACACAACGCTCGAACCTGGCTAGTCGTTGACAGTCTCAGCGGTTGATAGCCCGCATCCAGTTGAGGTGAGGCTGACTCCTCCCGGGGTGCCTTCACGTCAATATTAAGGCTGGCTGAGACAAGTGCGGGAGACCTGGGGATAATTTTGAGGAATTTGTTGATAAAATCGGCCTTATAATGTTTCATGTTTCCATTTCCTTAAGTGTCTTTTGATCTGCGACTTACTACCCGTGTGGTAAAGATATCATACTTGCTATTATCGAATGCCTGACTGACTGGTATGAATCGTCAAACCGTGCCCTTGCCGTGGCCACACACTCCCTAGCCACGTGATTAGCCCGAACGTCAGCCACCTGCATACAAAAAACAAGGCTCTCTGAACCGAAAATGTTTGCCTGGGCGTATTGCCGATGTTTATGTGTGCACTCTGCGAACCTAGGGTTTATCAATTGCCTCTTTACCAGTATCTTCGCGACGTCAGTCTTCCGTTAGAAGTAGTGGACTAGCATATCGACGAAGGAAACAAGAACACAACAAACATACTTGCAATGTTCTACCTACCAAACCTCAAGAATCTGTGGGCCGCTATCGATAACCCATTGGACTTCGCATGGCCCGCCGAGGCTCCTGTTTGTACCTCCCTCGAGTCGCTGACCCTAACTCAGCTTCGGGAAACACGCTAAGAACCGCTTCTTCTGTGCCTCAAGGGTATACGAACACTCCACTGTTGTTGCTTAAACCGATCTGGAGTCGACTAAATTATTATGCTTTGAGTCTCTAAAGTAAATAAGGGGACAGCGTCAACGATAATAAAGGACATGTTCGGCTTTGCTATCACTCTCCAGCACAATGTCTCAATTTGTTTCTAGCCCTCGTGGTAGTAAAGAACGGGTATCATCCAAGGTTCAGGGAAGAGATGGCGCGAATGGTCAATCCAAGACTGTAATTAGTACCGCAAAGCTGCTTTGAAGAGTCTAAGAGATAGAAAGTTTAGGTCTACTGTATATGCAAGACGTAGCGCGAAGAGATCAAGACATACGGAAAGGCCGGTCACTTCCTTGGCCCGTGAAGATATCTATTACCGCGAGCTGCTTATCAGATATAAAATTTGTACCTCAAGAGCCCCAATACTTACCGCTTGACTCGCTAAGTTCTTCCAAGCAGGCATCAACGGGCTGCAAAGTACGATGTCACGTATCCTTCATAAAACTGTGGGACCAGCTCAGAAGGAAGCGAAAGACAGTTATTAAAATGGTGCTTTGTTTGACTCAATTAGATACATTCCATGTTGATGGCACAACTTCAGAAATAAGCCCCATTAGTGTGCCAATATGATCGAAGCCAAAGTTGATCCCGAGAGCCTATGTCGGGTGGATCTCAAATCTGATCTCCCTTTTCCACCAAGGTTGCACTAGAATTACGGTAATGAATAATTATAATCGGCACCGTTATAGTGCCAGTTACAACAGCAGATTGCGCAGAGCACCTTATTGACCCATCTGTCCCAACATTCCACCTTTCCGCCACGCATCGACAGGGAGTTCTTTTCAGTCTTCTGATTCGGCAACTATCGGGGTGTTAGAGCCCTTCTCATATTTGATGGATCCCAGATGTTGATGGATCGTAGATGTAGCATCTTACAGGCTGAGTGTTAGGCGTCACCTGCACGGGTGCCTGGCCCTCGGGGACGGTAGCCTCAACAGATGGAGACATCTTGAGTTGTTGTTGCTAGCCTCGATTCAAATTTCGGCTTGGCTTTAGGTCGAAGTTGTGACTCGGGCACAGAATGGATGGATGATGGGAGAGTAAGAGATTAGACCCATACCAGACGGGCAGAGCAAGGTTACTTTATACCGTTCAGTTCGTGATGCCAGCTGTTCACACGAGCTTTTCCTTTTGAATAGAGTTGGTTGAGGCAGTCCTAAGGTTACGTAGTGGAGCTAAAAGATAAACTTGATGATAAACAACATACTAATGCTCCGAGATGGCATGTATTTTAGGTCTTGGGGCACGATACCTTATTGTGTGGAGAAAAACAAGAGAAAAAGGTTGCGTGGTCCAAATATGTGATCTAGATCTATTCACAGGGATATTAGATAAGGTATCATTATCTCGTGATTTAATTGACACCCTCGCTGCCATTCGCGAAGAGGACAAGAGCATTTACGTCGAAAACAACCCCGATAAGATAAAGCCGAGGGTGAGAAAGAAGAAGCGCTTGCCCGCACGTTATCACTACTTGTGTGGCGGCAGACGATGGAATAACTTTTCGATCATCGCCTGAAGAGGAAAATGCGTTGCATGAGCACGCGATAAGTGGTAAACCTTTGACATTCTCGGCCTAATTACGAACGCCCTCCCAAGAGCGAACAAATGATTGATCATTATGGAGGGCTTTTGCTCCACGGCTTAATCATCAGTGACATTGACAACTAAGGTTGATCACACGAACAGGGCCGAACAATATATTTGCGTAACAAAGCAACGCTTTGTGATCGTCCTATCCCGTGCGCCATCCGTCACTTGAAGGAATTCTGTACGACATGGGACTACGTAAGTGTGTCAAACGATGTCGAATATCATCATTTTTCTCTGCCTGCCGAGTAGAAATTAGCAAGTCTTTTCCTCTCTTGCTAATGCCCTTCAAACAAATGCATACTGAAAGGAGCTGCGAGATCGAAGAAGGGTTGTGTTAAGTTCAAAGCCAGATGAGGCCTAACCACCCTGAGCGGTTCTGATTATGCTATGACCACGTTAACGAGCCCCTATAGTGGAGGAGAATTGTGTGGCATTCCATTAGGGCTACTAGACCTGAAAGTAAATAAGTTTTATTTTCTTATTAATATTGAGGCGGCCGTTTTTTCCTTTTGGCACCTGAAGCATAATTACATCGAGGCCTTATGTGGCCAATTCAAGGGCTCGGCAACACTTCCGGCTGAAACGAGTTTAAGGTTCGTATGTTTCTGATGGAAATTGTATGCTCTTCGGGTTGTGCTTCACCGGCTTAGTTGTTCTGTCCTGCACGCCAGTCTAATACCAGCTCTCATCTTTGCTTTGGGAATAATCAATTATGATTGCGCCCAAGTACAATTCCTCAAAATCGATCTTGATTTTATGAAGAGACTTCAGGGTGAATACCTTTCAGACGCAAGGAGGTCTGTTTGTCAGTTTCCAGGGTTTCCAATCTCTTTTGTCCACCACATACAAAACATAGATTCTTACATATTTGCTTTCCTACTATTTTCTACGACCTTGGCGCGCACGTTAATAATGCCACTTGTCCCAGTGGTGGATCTCCCATTTCCTATTGTTTAAAATTGCCCGAGTGGGTTTTATGTGGATGTCAGAACGGTGGCTTGGCACACCATCACAAAGAGAGTAATGTGTCATCTAAGCAAACCCCTATTCTTATCCAGGCTACTTAATCTGAAACACCTCTCTATACGCTGCTTACTTTCCCTAAGGCGGGAGCGGACAAAGCCGCACTAATTATGGGGAAGATAATTTTAGGTTCGGTTGGCTACATATAGTTTACTGAATCTCTACCAGGAGCAGTCTGAGGCGAAGTGAGGCGGGAGCCAAGGGTATAACTGCGGATTTAATACTAAACTAAAAATCCTTGTCCTGGCGGCCGATCAAGCCAATACAGAACACGAGGTTTATGAAACACTGTAGAAGACATGTCCAAGAGTTGAATATTCAAGTATATTATCAGTTGTGAGGAAATAAGACCACCAGGGTCTTTCGACATGTATCTATTGTGAACCCAGCTTGAAAAACATCAGACCTTGTATCGTTAAAAGCTCAGCAGAGTCCAACTCGACCCTTTATCCTTGCAATTGTAGGTCTAAAATACAGATCATTCAATCTATCCCTGAGATAATGATTGAAGCCATAAGTTAATGCATTCACAAGTCCAATAAACTGTGTTGGAGCTTGAAGGGCAACGTTAATTGTTTTCGAATTGGGGTTGCCAGATGCTTCCATAAGCCGATTTACCAGTCCTGGCATCCAGAGAAGAACATACATGAAGGGGTATGCGTTGAGTAACAGCATTCTTCTGATCTCAAGTTCGACTTGATTAGCATTTGGACGTATGTGGAATTCACTTGCGTTGGTTTGCAACTCGCTGATCTGGCTGTGCTGGGATTGCCTTGGCTGAAGCGTTTCGGCAGACAAATTGCCAGCCACTTCCGGTATTGTTAAATCTGGTCCAGATTTCGATGCTGTCGGTCGATGACGAATAATCCCTCCTTGGGCCTTACTAGGGCCAACTTCGGTTCTTTCTCCCAACTCCAGATTTATCTCCTTGATTCCATCCTCCTTGGGTGACAGGGGCGGTTGGTATTCTTCGACAGATACCGTTGATTTAGTCGCTGTTGTTTTCGATTGCACCCGCTCGAATGGGTCAAGCTCGAATTCTTCTTCGTTCATGACCTTGAACCCGTTTCTTTTGGGGCTCTTGAATGGAAGAGAGATGATTTTGTTGCTTGCTGGTGCATCGCATCGCAGTTGACGGATCTCGTGGGGTTTGGAACCGAGTCGTCTTCTCAAGTAGATCCATATGTAAAGGTAAATGGCAATTGTGCCGAAGATGCTGAAGATACGCCAGCCATGTCCCATTGAATATCGTAGGTCAGGACGGTCGATTGCTATCCAGCACCAATTGCCCCCTACAGGCTGCATCTCACCCATGAATGTTGGTATGATGCTTGTGATAAGAGGAAGAATGCAAATAGAAAGACAAATGCATATTCTGTTTGTCATAGACACCGCCGGCATATAAATACGCTGGGTTACGGTAAAAAGTGTAACAACAGCAATAGCTAGTATCGAGAGGTCTACCCCTTGAGCTGAAAACTGGCCAATGAAGCCATTGACAGTGCAAAGTCTTCCAGTACTAAGTTCTCCGTTCTTGAGAAACCAGATACCAGACGTGGAATTGTTCAGGTTGTTTGCAAACTCTGTCAAAGAGTTATTAGTATATAAAGACAAAAGAGGCAAATATTACACACCAAAAAGCGTTAACTCGAGAATAAGCATGTGTCTAAAGGTTCGGATGTGGTGGCGATAGATAGCAAATGAAATGAGCACGCTGGTAGTTGCAAAGAATGACATGACACTTCCTGCGAGAGTGACAGAGGAGATCGCCCTATGAATATCGAATGCCATTTTCGATAATTTCACCCGAATGTCGGATCCTGAAAGGAAAACGGAGAAAGAATGCTGTAAAAAAAATGAAACTAATATTATCAAAAAAGAAGAGCTGAAGAATACGCTAACTTATTCGGAAATAATCACTGCATTGCGATCTTTCTTGAATCTCTTAAATTCTCTGTTGTCATGATCAAAGCTCCTTATTTCTGCGCCATCTTGTCGGTCCGACAAATAGGTGTTTGTTTCAGCGCGGAAGAGGCCGAGAGTCCCGCCCCCTGTTTGACAAGGGTTGATGTCGGCTATCTAACACTTACACAACTTCCTGAAATTAAGTCAGTTCACTTGCAGCCTTAGCATCAGGTGAGATGATATCATGTGCGGCAAAGACTGTGTGTTGTTATGTCGGGTAGAATTCTTACATAACGTTGGGCAGTCACCAGGGTACTGTAAAATTATCCTGGTGAGCTCAGCTTTTGACCTCCGTAGTCACTGTGTAGGAAGTTATTGCGTTAGTCTTGTTTGTGCAACCCTTGCTTTTGCCCGTGGTGCGGATCTTGCACTAACAAACACATCACATCTCAGTTGCTAAGATTACTGTTATTTATAACTGGAATACTAATTATGAAACGATGTGACAGCCTTGACGAAAGGCTGTTGCCGAATCTTTTGGTTCAATACGAGGTTCTGAGAGGTTAAATTGCGAATCATGTACCGTTGAAAAGCCAAGACTGAGCCTTACCTTGCCCTTTCACATGAGCATATTTAAAGCATGAAATTTCATGTCTCAGAAAAGATAAAGGATGGTTTTATAGAGCGACGGCTCGTTATCTCCTGGGTCATGCAAGCACTCACGAAGATCGACATCCAGGTTTATTGGTGGAGATGCTGACGATTTTGAAGTACCGAGAAAAATGGATATAGGGTGAATGTAACTTGGACATAATATCGGGATAATGCGAAGTGGAGTCCAAGTCATGTCAGCAGGTGTACCACTTAGGAAGGACGAGCTAGCACCCCAGAAAAGGTTGTATTCTACCCCATGTAATACTTTCTCAGGGGAGTTCCGCATCGACGGCAAGTCGGCTGTACCGGCAAGGACTTTGTAACCTTGCTTGCGGCGTTCTGCTGAGGTGTGGCCTTGTTCATGGCCCAAATAACAATGTATTAGAGACGCCCAGTTACGCCCATAATCTTGGCAGGGGTCAGGAAGTGCATTCGATTGCCGCTTTGACAAATATTATAGATGTGTCTTCTGCTAAGTTCCTACCTTTGTTCATCTATGAGATGGACGAAGAACCCTGTGCCAATTCCATCATATTCATAGGACCAGCAATGGAACTGCGATGGGTGCCAGGGTTCTTCCTAATTGTCCAGTAGTAGCGATAAAATAGGAGAAATTTTGGCTGACATTTTATGCTGGAGCCCATGTAATTAAGGATAGGATTAGAGCATCCCTAGGTAAAGACTTTTAATTCTGCAGCTACAAATATGACCAGCCAATCTTGGCCTTGGCCTTGTTAGACTTTCATTGCTAAACACCATGCGTCCCAAAGCATCTGCCAGCGCTGACACATAAGGGGACATAAGAAATGAGATCCACGGCATTGTTAACTTGTTTCTCTAGTTCATGGACAATCCGTTCGGTCCATGCCCGCGGTCTAGATGATACGGAGCATGCCTGAAGTATACTATTGCATGTTGTCTCTATGTAGTATATTTTCCAAGTCTTTAAATTAAACAACATTGATGATCCTTTTTCTCTTTCCTTACTTTTTTGTTTCCTTTTTAATAAAGGTAATTCAAGAGTAATCAAGTGCTAGTAGCTTCTCAGGGAATTATATATATACCTCCTTGGAAGGATCATCCGGGATATTCAGCTATCCTACCTAACCCTCCTCAGTTTCGCCGACAATCTCAGCCTGAGAGTAGCTTGCGAAGGCTGGCCTGTAAATATCACGTCTAGCTCACAGCCTGGAGTCGAATTCTAGATCTTCTTCTTCCTCGTCTTCGTCTTCGTCTTCAGTCTCGTCCGCTCTCTTAGGAACCTCCATACGATCAACTTCGAAGATCAGCTCAATGACTTCCGGATGCCCATCCTTACTACTTGTGTTTTTGTAGAACTGTATAGCCTCTCTGTACCATTCTGGGTCACCCGACTTTGCCTCAAGTGCAGTGTCCTTGATGTCATCTAGCACAGTCATTTCAGGATCCAGTCCTCTACCATTAATAACACCATCTTCCACTCCTCCCTCAATGCAGACTCAAGCCCAGATGGCGTCACCATATCGTTTCTCGCGGATCGAATCGACATACATGCTTTTCCACGGTTCGACAAAGGTTACCATAGTCTGAGTATAAACCTCATGGATAGATATGTCGAGGAAGATATCCTTAACTATTTAAGGTTTGCTCTATAACTTCT
>JAAVTZ010000295.1:0-33115 GCA_014898835.1 Fusarium lateritium
CTCGGGGGTCTTGGGCTGCTCAGGGGTCTTGGGCTGCTCAGGCTTGACGGGCTTGGAAGGGTGCTCAGGAGTCTGGGGGTGCTCAGGAGCCTTGGGGTGCTCAGGAGTCTGGGGGTGCTCGGGAGTCTGGGGGTGCTCAGGAGTCTTGGGGTGCTCAGGAGTCTCGGGGTGCTCAGGAGTCTCGGGGTGCTCGGGCTTCACAGGCTTGACAGGCTTGGAAGGGTGCTCAGGCTTGGATGGCTTGGAAGGGTGCTCAGGAACATCAGGAACGACAACAACCGGGGGCTTGCCAGGGTAGACAGGCTTAGGGGGGCTGACAGGCACAGGGTGAACAGGAGGGTGGACAGGCTCACACTCTCCGTTAGAGCACTTCTCGTAGCTGTAGCAGTCGTCATGGCACTCCTCGAAGTAATAGCGGTCCTCGTCGACATTGCAGACAAACTTGCGAGCATAATCCTCAGAGTAGTGCTGGTCACGCTGGCAGCTGGAACCGTAGCAGATGATGCGCTGGTTGCACTCCTCCTCCTTGTAATCGGCGTAGTAGCAGCTTCCGTTGTCACAGATCTTGAGCTTGTTCCAGGTGTCGTCGTGGCACTCACGAGGAGCACAGAGGCCGTCCTCGCAAACGACCTGCCACTTAGAGCAAGTAGGGCAGTGTGTCTGAGGAGCGCAGTAGTTACCATAGCAGACAATGATAACGTCGGTGGGGATGGCGGGAAGAACGGTAGTAACAGTCTTGGTGGCGGTCTTGCCACTCTCGGTGAAGGTAACAGTGGCGGTGGTAGTAACAGGAGGCAGGGTCTCGGTGACAAAGTCGGTGTTGGTGATGGTATCAGTCTCACCAAGGTTCAGACCATCGGCGACGTAGATGGAGAGAAGAATGCTGATATCAACGCTCTGTCGGCGCTTAATACGAGAAGCAGAGTCAAGACCACCGCAAATGAAGGAGTCATCACCAGGGCAGGAGATATCACACTGGTCGGAGGTGTTAGAGGTCTTGAGGTCGAGCTCGCTGCCACAGTAACAACTGGTGTCGTAGAGACCGAAGAGGTTGGAGCCCAAGCAGGACTCGGCACACTGTTCGGGATCGTTCTCCTCGCTGCTATAGGCCAGAGAAAAGCCAGGAAAGCCGGCATCGGAAGAGAAGCAGCCGAGGAAGTTGAAGCCATCGGGGTTGCCATTGCCGCCAGCAGAGGTACTGGTAGCAGCACCAGTGGTAGTGGTACCAGTGACATCAGAGCCAGTAGTGGCAGTACCAGTCTCAGTGGTATCGGTCTCGGGGAGAGCAGTACCAGTGCCGGTGCTGGTGCCAGTAGCGATGCTGGTGGTGTTGGCAAAACGGCCGGTGGTGAACTGGGCAGCAGCCATGTTGCCCATGGCCAGGGCGAGGATCTCGGTGTAACGCATTTTGAGTTGATATTGGCTCTGAAGAACCAGTGATTGGTAGTAACGACTGTGAATAGCTCTCGAGAGAGTGATTAAACGATTGAGGGATGGAAGTTGTTTGATGATGAGAAGAAATCGAAATTTGGCAGGACGAAGGAGTCTCTTTATAGCTGGCTGACCCTCTATGCAATCCTAATACTCTATGAGTTCTCTTCCGAGTGACATGTAAGCCCGCGTATAATTCCATGTCCTTAGTGAGAATTCCGATCATCGCGAAAACAAATTTTAGAATGTTATTGTTGTTGGAGCATAGCGTTCCTATCTAGCAAACAAAGAATGTAACCCCTTACCGCCCTTGGCTTGATATTATATGTCTCACTTTATTTGCCCGAAGGGGTTTGTTGTTCTTCTTTAGCGTTGCTAGAAGCCCCTCCTGCTTAAGAATTCCCTTACATAGCATCTCACGTTCCAAGATTGCCCTAAATTCCAGGCACAGTTATACTAAAATAGCGCTGGTCTTCATTAATCATGGTGCTTGTGGGTACGTGCCGCGCCTATTGGCGAGGAAATATGTTTTGCCGTTTTCCGACATAGCTAGACTCTGGGTTCATTTCTTTATGACATCTGCGACTCCACCACTGATGGTGCCGAATCCTGGTCCGTCAATAAACAACGACTCGCAACATCTTTGCTACTGAGTTGCAAGCGTTAAAATCACGATGCAAATTGCGAATAATATTGCCCGCATTTCCGCTCATGCCAACGCTACAGACTATTAAACCTCCACCTCCTTGGATCAACACGCGCACACGTGTCCATACCTCACGGTTGTTATGATGGGCCTGTTACTCATCGATACCCAAGGTCTTGTAAACATGGTCCACGATAGACCCCAAGAACTCATTCAAGTAATCGGGTTTGTGGTATCGAGTGTTGAAGACTGAGGAAATTTCAATCTTCCCTTTCCAACATCCAAGAAATACTGCCACTCCAGCGCCAATAGGCTCACTGGCAGCCCAAACACTCGTAAGCTCAAAGATGTCATCTGATGCAGTCACTATTGCCGCTATGTTGCCGATGGAGGAGAGAGCGACTGGGCAAAATGGGGGTTCTGGAACAGAATGAGGGTCTGATCTAGGTGGCGGTGAGAGAGTCTCGAATGTCAACGGTGCAAGAAAAACTTGTTCGTGAATATCTCCCGACGAGATTGGCTGAACTTGCTTGTAGAAATCTCGAACATCGACCGCCACCCGAGACAACTCGCTCGTTTGAGCTGCTGTCTCGTCAGCCGATCCGGGTACAACCAAGTCTATACCCAATGCCTGCGCGGAGACGGTATGATATGCAGCTGCCGCATGATCAGGGCTGTTGTAAGGAGGGCGGCAGTATGGACGGAGATTGATCATGGCATGATTGACGTAGCGAACAGGATATGGGTCGCGTTTTCGAGGTTGCAAATCACGAAGAGCCAGTACTAAGGCCGATGTGAAAACGTGTGTCACACTAACCCCCGGAGCAACAGCCTTACAACCAGTCAGGATTCGGGTTGAAACAGCTTCGGGAATTGAAACTGAGACGCGATGAACTCTGCCTTCTAACGAGCTACCGGAGGCAGAGCTCGGGGGCAAACTCAGGAGTGCAGGGTAGTTATAGATGGCCGCGTTCTCGGCCTGGATGTTTTGAAAACGTTCCATCTGGCTTTCGGACAACGAGTCGGGGATTGAGGCAGCGATACGTAGAGACGGCGAAAGCCTGGGATATTCCAGATCATCGTCGTGTAATACTTGCTGATATTCACTTTGCTGTGCGTGAGCTAGGCAAGCTTGGACGAACAGCTGGTCAATTAGCTGGAGGATGCCAACGCCGTCGGTGATGTCGTGGGGGCATCGAAGGAATAAGGTTTGGCGTGGTGCATCCTCCTTAGACCTGACAAGAAAGACAGTTGGGACCTCGAAATTGGGTGCATCATGATCCATCCACTTCAAGGCGCTTGAGTCTGAATTGGCAATCTTAAAGGTGGAACGCAGCCAGGATGCCTGATCTTGGTCATCCTGGAACGGCCTGTATACTCTCTTCCACTTGTCCGTCTTCTCGTCACGTCCAATACGAGAGCCCAATGTCGGATGATGATGGCGAAGATAGATCCAGGCCTTCTGTAAAGCTTCTTCAACGCGACTTTCACTCTCGACATCAGATGCTCTGAGCTGAAAAGATGCACAACCCGTGATGGGGAAACAACCTTTGCCTTTCTTTGTCGATATCCGATAGAATTCCTCGCACTCGTCCAGGTCTCGCTCCCATGCACCATGAGATGATGGTTGCCATTGAAATGGAGTTGACTGCGAGGTAGAACCCATTTTGTTCGAAGATCTCGGGAATTTGAAGTGGCTTGTGTTGACGAGTGCGAGTGGGAAAGGAATACAAGACGCGACCGCGTCGTCAAGGAAAACACGAAATCACGAAATCACGTGCATATTGTGGTTGCTTAATAAGACGTATGACCATCGGTGTTCTAATTATAGAACACAAGACTTGCCTTTTCCAAGTTGCCACGTAAGCTACAAATGCCGGGGCGTAGGGTAGACCTGGCTTTTCTATTCTCAGGTTTAACCACTTCCAACCAGTATGACAGCGCTTGATAAATTAGAAAGAATTGCTGATATCTCAAGTATTTTTTAAAACAAAAACTTCTCGCTGAAAGGCTGTAAGCACGTTTCGAGTTGACAAAAAAGATCATATAGATGGTAGAGCTTCCACATGTTGAGGCGTTCAAACAAGTCGCGTTTAGTCAATCCAATCCTTGCAAAAGTGATAACTCGACAAAACAAACTATTCAATCATTTCAAGTCATGAATTGATCTATATTCCTTTGTCCTCTTGTTTGACTCTTGTCCACCTTTAGTGACCCCTTCCTCTTATCATAATCGCTCACTTGTCTTCTGAACCTGAGGATTGTTGAGGAGGAAGATGGCTTTGACCCCCAAATGGTCCGTGACCCATGCTTTCTCGAATCCGAGGGAGAGTAGCTCATTTTTCACGTCGCTTTCCGAGCCATCCGGCTCAACATCAGCGCCGAACCTCTCGAAATGCTGTAGCTCAAGACCACCACAGAAATACACCTTATCCATACGCGAGAGGCCAAATTGTTTGCGCAAGGCTGGTAGAGCTTGCTGACCCCATGTGTATCCTCCATCGTCATTGCCTCTACCATCGCCTTCTTGGCCGCCGAGCTTGAGATACGCGTCCTCGAGGCCATTGTCTGTGTGCAGAGATCTATCGAATGGCTGGATGGCGTTGAAGTCGCCGGTTACAACGGCGCCCGATACGTCTTGAGCCCGCATATGTGTAGAAATGACACGCATCTGTGCTGGACGCAAGGGCGGGTCAAGTGCAAGAGACTCAAGGTGGGTATTGCACAACCGAAGCTTTAGATCAGGCGATGATGGAACCGCTGCGTCAATAAACAGGGCATCTCGCTCCATCTGTGTGGCCGAGTAGTGCACGCGGAAGCACGAGAGTATCTCCAGCCGACGGTCTACCAAGGTGGTCGTGCCGTAAGCGCCAGAGGCCCAGCTCGAAGTGTCGATGTCTGTGAGAAAGAAAGTGTCTCGAATCCACTGCTTCTTGCCAATGCTGACCAGGTCAGATGTAACACATTCCTGCAGATTGATGACAACCGCTGTGTCTTGATCAGATCGATGCTGGCGAGTCAGCTCTTCCAGGTGAGCCAGAGCTGCGCCCATACGGGCGTCGGCGTGTGGCAGCATAAAATCAATGTTCCAGCTGTATACTGCGAGTTTGACGATTTTAGATTTTCCGGCGGTTGATGATGACTGAAGTGGCTGCCATTCATTTGCTTCAGCACTCCATTGGTAGATAGATTGAGTCCATGGCTGATCGACTTGCCACGGAACTGAGGAAGACGGCTTTCTCAGAGCCATGGAATTTTGGATTGCTTTCTGTACAATTTCTTCCATGATGAGAGATGTTGCAGATGAGAAGATGAGTAAACGAGTATGTGAGGATTGAAAGTGAAGACGATCATGAAGTGGGTTTTGGCGGGGTATTTATTGGTCTGTCTGACATAAGATCCATGATACCCAGATCGTACGTAATTTTCATCGGCAGCATCGCAATATGTAGACAATTTAAGTACTGTGTTTAAAACCATCGTGTTACTTGGGTAGGGCCTCCAGACCGGCCCCCCTACTTTCCTTTCCCGTTGCAAGCACCGCGCGTAAAGCACGGGGGGTAGGGCGACTAGGCAAAGGGTCGGCTGACAAGGGAAAAAAATACCTTCTTTTCCTAGCTTTTCACTTAGAAAGATAGGTATCTCTAACCCCAAATTACCCCAAATTAAGTCACGTGACCTATCTAGAATAAGAGACTTCTTTTTATTAGAGGAATCCTAGGAAAATAAGGTATTTTTTTCCTTCCCTTGTCAGCCGACCCTTTGCCTAGTCGCCCTACCCCCCGTGCTTTACGCGCGGTGCTTGCAACGGGAAAGGAAAGTAGGGGGGCCGGTCTGGAGGCCCTACCCAAGTATTAACCTTATGTGATATTGACTTTCTGACCCCTCTTCAAGCAGGCTTTTATAACCCTCAAGGCAGCGAAGAAGAGTCATATTGCTGAGAAATAAGATTTGCTATGCAGCTTGGAACCTTAATTTTTGGTAACTGTATGAGCATAAGGTTATTATGCCTTGAAAAGGAAAAAAATGTGTTCTTTAACAAGGTTGAAGGCGGGCCCTATACTTTATTTGAGGCCATAAGCAACATCAGTAGCATCGCAACATGTAGGCAATTAGCGCCATTCCCCACTACTCTTATTAACCAGCCGGACAGCTCGGAAAAATATTCCAGGTACGATTTCAAATGACCACTTAGTGATTTATCATAAGGTCATCTTCGCGTATTAAAATAAAGCCCTGCAGGCAGATGGCAACATCCCGGACATTATGATGAAACTCGGGCCTGACTCTTCAGAACAGCTCAGCGTCATATTGACCCCTAACCTACAAATCGAGCTCGAAATCCCAAACTTGTAGTTTTCTGTCCGGAAACCCACCAGCCTGTCTCACAAAAACACTCAACACTCCCGACTCGTGAAGACGTGTCCGGTCAAAAAGAGGCTCAGTGGAGGTATTCGGAATTTCCGCAACAGACTCCCAATCCTTGAAACTCTTGGACGCTGTAGATACGTAGATACGGGTTGATTGCGAGACAGGATCGGGAAGAAGTCCGAACAGATACTCGCCAGATGCATCGCCGGCAAATTTACCTCTTGGGTCGTAAAGGTCGGGGCCGTTGAGACCAGAAGGGTTGATTGCGTTCTTCGTCCATTTTCCTGATCAATATTAGCTAGAATCTTTGAGAGATGAGAGAAAAAGCTTGCCGTCTGTGTTTCGTAGATAATGTTGATAGAGATGCTCTCCAGACAACACGTCTCTCATCAGAACATGAAATCGGCCCTTGGTGTCAATAAGTTGTCCCTCCTGGTTGACCATTCGGCTATTCTGGGGAATGTCCCAAATCAAAGTGCTTTTGTCAGAAGTTGAAATAGGTTTCTCGAGCTTGGTGTCATTAGTGTTGAACCACGTCTTGCCGTCGTCATTGGAATAAGCAAAGTAGACACCGTGATTTGTGTCAGCGTCTGGAGTCTCTCTGACTGTCCACGAGGTATATAGCTTTCCGTCAAGGTAGTCCAACCCGTTGATGTAGGCGTTGTTGTCGTCTCCTTGAACATACATGCCTAGAGCTTCCCATTTTCCAGTTGATGACCTGTAGCGATGGATGTAGCTGTCGCCTGATCCTGACCTACACTGGTCAATATCTGCCGGGGAAATTGGGCCATTATGCTTACTGTCCGATGCGGAACTCAAGAAGGAGGTCGCCGCCATCCAGCGGCTCAAAGCGAGGGTACGTCAAGGGCGAATAGGGTCCTTTTGACCCAGCCAACTCATGCACAACAGGCCCAAAAAGGTCAGCTGTCCATTTGGAGGGAACATTCTTGGCGATGCCTTCTTTGGAAACTCGATAATTGATTGGGACGTCCTATTGATATTAGTTTGTAGGCTCACACGACCATACGCCCAACGTACATGGTGATCAAAACTAAGATGAATCTTGCCATCCCCGGAAATACCCATGGAGATCATATTATGGCCATCCATCGTCTTCTGGGTGTAATCATCGAGAGTGAGATACTCCCAGTCCTCGACACTAGGAGAGACCTTTCTACGGCCCAGCCGGACAAAATGGTTGAGGTAGCCTGCTGGGGCAGTCTCGTAGAACGTCACATACTGGTAATCGCCGTGTGTGATGAGGACGTCTTCCTGGTAGCTCACGCCATTGAGTCGTTCCGAGCCTTGAATATCAGTGCCGACTGTCCAGTGCTCAGTGGACTTGACTTTGAGGGATGTGACGGCCGACATGACGCTTGTCAACGCGAATGCTATGCTGTAGATACGCATGTTGACGATGGGGCGTAGGCTTACTGATAAAGACCTGCCAAAAACTGGGGGCGCCTGATCTCTGCATTGTGCCACTCCACCTTATATACTTCAAGGCGTTGTCCACGGAATCAAGCCGCCCATCAGTTGATCTGCTGACTGTGCTTGCAGGACTCGATCTTAGGCCTTCCCCTGCCTTGAACGGACCTGGGGTTTGGTTCATGCCACCCAGGTTAGCCGAGATTAATTCCACTCGTCTAACGCTGTGATTGGGCATACTCTCCACCCCGCATTGAGTTCGCGGGGTTTATGGGGAACCATGAGATTGATGGTATTATTATAGAGGTACCTTACCGGTATTGACATGGATACAGGTATATGTGTTTCTCACCTTCCCAATCATCACTAGGTACAACTTGTATTCTCTTGACGCGATATGGAAATATAAGCTAGTTATGCGACCTCGAAAACGATCACGTTTTCTAGGACCCATCTTCGTCTCGGTTATTGGTTCGGGCATGAGATGGCCCGATACCCCGATGCACGTCGTGTTGCATTGACCGTCCGAACTTGGGGAAACTCAATAGCACGGAAGGAGGCATTTTAAGACCGCTTATTTACCGCTCGAATGAATGACTTGTTGAACTTCCCCGCAGTGTCGTCAGGCTTGGCAATGTGCTTGTCGCCGGGGTATTTACTCACGAGATGGAGATGAGGGTGCTCAGTCTCGGGATATCGTTTGTCCGAGATGGCGTGCCTTGAGAACTCAATTGTTCTTTACAATTTTACCAGTTACTTGAGAACCCAGCGTCATGCAGTAGCTCGGAAATGTCTTTCGGGAATTGTAGTAGATATGCAAGATGGGAAACCTATGGAAAAGAACGTGATATATGGTTATTTTCTAGCATTCCAGTAGGGACTAGAAGCCAAACACCAATTATGTTGATAATGATGTCAGACCAGACGGCAATTTCACCAAGAGACCCATCAGTGAGAGCTGTCCCAAAAGCGTGGATTAAAGACCAAACAAGTTTTACCTGAATGTGAGATGATATATCGGCACGATAGTGATAACTCTGCCTGAACAGTCGATATCTTTAGGGTAGGTTGATGAGGGCAAATCAGGTTCAGCCCTACTATGGAGTCTCGTTTAGGCATTTATTAACTCATCTGGCAGGAACAGACATTCGTTCCAAGAATAGTCTGCATTATCACAGATAACTCACTAAGTATTACGCTGAAGCAGTAGGGCTCGTCAGAATATGGTCGCCCATCTTGTTAAGCTTGCTGAGGCCGCCACCATGCGTTCAATACCTCGCCTCTCTTGATTCAGCACCTGTCTCAAAACTAGGATGGAAACCAGGTAGATTAAAGACGAATTAATTGTCTTTGTGCCACTGTGCTGTCTACAGCTCCTGATACTGACTCCTGACGATCTTATGCAATGTAGCATTCGAAACCCTTATCAAATCCCTGTCCTGCAAGTGTTGCATCAACTACGTCACACGCATATCATGTTTCATCTGTGTCCCACTTGATAGATGATGAAAAGCCGGTATAACTAGTGGAGTGGCGTATCTAGCTCAAGAAAAAGCGTTGGAAAATAGAAGCACATCAATGCACTACTTGTATTTGTACGAAACGATACTCAAACTGCTCAGAGACGGGGTATTCCTCCACCGTTCTTCCCTTGATCTCCCTACTGCTAATATGTATGTCTTGAATCCTGCTGGCTTATCGAATCGGCACTCGTCATGCTTCCTGTTATAGAGTAGCTTCTCAGAGATTCCACCTTGGGCATATTCTTTCTCTTCTCAAATTCATCCAACAACGCGTGAATAGTACCCAGAGGAAATTCATGTATCAGCGGCGGCGTGGAAGCTGGGCAGACGTTTGATTCGAAATCCTTGAATTCCTCCATGGCAAGATTCAGACGCAGTAGCTGCTCCCAAGAGACAATGGAATCGCCAATGAGGAACGTTGGTACCCGCGCCATGGCCATCTCTTCGAGAATCCAACGTCGATGGAAGAAGTTTCGGTTGAGAAAGTCGGCAGTACCAATGGCGGCCTCGGCTTGGGGATCGAACAAGCCGATGATAGGAATTGCCCATTCGTGATGGGGCGAGTAGTTCTCGGGATGTGCCTCTTTATCGCCAGGCTTTTGCCAATTCTCGGGCATGGCGTGGTCGAATGCTTGGATGAGCTGGATGCCGAGATCGGTCTGGGGTATCTTGAGTCCGACCCATCCCACCACCATCTGCGCGTGTTGGTAGACGTGGTACATAATGACTCTGCTCTTGGAATCCTCCCTTGCATCCATGGAATTGACGCAGATGCAATCAATCCACACCCGCAATTTTGGTTTGCCACCATGTTCCCTTCCTCCGAAGAATTTGACAAGGTTCTTGAACCAACCTGGCGACTCCTTTTTCCTGGCTAGACCATCTTGACTCGACTTGCCAACGGCGGGATAGAAGACAGCGCGCACATGCTTCAAAGCCAACGAGATGTGGACAGGGACGGGGATGGACGATCGATCCAGAATGATTCTATCTTGTTCGGTGGGGTCGCCAAGCAACGACGAGATGGCGATAAACTCGACGTCCCTGCTGAGGGGAAGGGTGACCAGACGGCAGACAACCCGATCGTTGATGTTGGTCGCGGGTTCGATCTCCAGGAAACGCACCTCATCTCGAGATGGGTCTAGACGTGAGTATTGTATTCGTGGTCGCGTGGAATCCGAGGCCATTTTCGTATCGTCAGCGTCGGAGTCAGCGTCTGGGTCAGCGTCAGTGCAGCTTATGCAGGGCCTGCCACTTTCGGCAGTTGCGGAGTTGACAAAGAAACCAAAGAAACGGTAAATTTGCTGCCCTTCTTTTTTTCTTTCTTCTTCCCCCCTCGTGGGGATCCCACTTTCGTTTGGAATGTCACTACTCCTCCCTAGCCGGGTCTAGACTGGCACTAGGGGACCATTCCCGGGCCGCGAACGGAACCGCCACTCGGGGGCGCACTCTAGATGCGTAATGTTTGCTTCGCAAACACTGGCCAAGACAAGGCAAACCTAGCAAACCAACAGCTTGTGAGATTAGTCCCTATTCTCGAACAAGCTAACTACCAACAGTCATTAAACTAAGAGCAAACAGTCGATGAACCAACAACCAACCGTCGACCAACTAACAGCACAGTCCAACTTCATTGAGGCGGGTGGTGGAGGTTAAGGTTCCTTTAAGCCCTCCGTTTCCGTCCTTAAGTTCATTCGTTTCTTTTCAAACTATTGCTTTTTGCGCGAACAGACCGTCTGAGCGTAGATTCCTTCCAATATCGATTCATTTTGTCTCACAATTCGAGAACAATGGCCCCAATCTCGTTTATCACGCCGCCACCAAGCCGTTCTGGCACAGCTACTCCAACGGATGCTTGTCTAGAACAGGTCGAGCACGCCGATCAATTCCTTGACAACACCGACGGTCGCTGGATCAAACTGCCAGAGGCGCTGTTCTCGTCCATTATGGCGGTGGAGCCCAAGGTCAATCCTATGTACAAGACATCAAAAGCTCTATCGGATGACTGGCTACGCAAGTAAGGATTGAATTTTCCATGCATCGCAGATCAGTCGTAGCTGACCACGAAACCTCATATGCAGTGCATTGCGTATGAATGACAAGACAGCCAGCATTTGGAGCAGGCTGGACATCGCCTACATGAGCGCCATTTGTGCCCCTCATGCTGATGTCGAAACATTGAAGCTTATGAATGACTGGAATGGTTGGGTTTTTGCTTTTGATGATCGTGAGTCAACGTTTTCCAGCCCCGAAACTACTGACTGTTGGAGGGGCGTTCAGGCGGGCCGCGCCGCTTTGCATGTTGATTGTGGCATCCGCTAACAAATGTGTAGCCTTCGATGAGGGAGCTTTCTCTCATGACCCCATCAAGGCGGCCGAAGAAGTCATATACACTCTCGCCACGCTGGATAGCATTCATCCAGTAGTGTCTCCCGACGACAACCCGTTGAGACACACTCTACAATCCTGCTGGCAGCGTTTCAGCCAAGGTGCCAGCCCTGCCTTGCAGTACCGCTGGAAACGCCACTTGACCATGTACTGCATCGGCGTGCTGCAACAGGTTGGTGTTCAACACCGAGCTTCACGACCTACAGTTCAAGAGTATATGGATATGCGCGCAGGTTGCGTAGGGGCTTACCCCTGTATAGGACTCATGGAGTAAGTACCCCGTCATCACGTTTCGCCGTTCAACCGTTACACTACGAGCCGCAAGTGTGGATAGAAAACTCTTCTTCACTTTCCCCTTTTCCACCACTAGCCTCATTCTGGCCAAGGCTTTAAGCCGTGAGTTCGTGCTAGGCTCGCTAGCTAGTCATGAACTTCGGACCATTGCGTGGCTAAAGCTTTAGCTTGGCACTTAACTGGCTACCCCACCAAGGGCCGTGTCCGGTTGTCCGCTTACCAATCAAAGAATGTCATTAACCAAGTAATGAACAGATTTGCCGAAGGGATTGATCTGCCGCAATACGTCATGGACCATCCGTCTCTAGAAGCGATATCACGAATCACGTGCGACTTAGTTACCCTGTAAGCGACACCCTAGATTCAGTTATCCTTTGTTTGAGCAATTGACTAACCTCTGCCAGGCAAAATGACCTCTTGTCTTACAGAAAGGATCTCATCAAAGGCGAGGACAGTAATATCATATTTATTCTGAAGGATCAGGGATACAGTGACCAGCAGGCGGTTGATCAGATCGGCGAGATGCTGTATGACTGCTACCGTCGATGGCACGTCGCGCTAGCTGATCTCCCTTTCTGTGGAGAGTCGATTGATCGGGATATCATCAAATTTGTTAATGGGTGTCGTAACATCGCACTTGGAAATCTTCACTGGAGGTACGTACACAGTCGCTTTGCTTTACTGACGTATCAGATTCAAGATTGACTAACACGACACCTCCAGTTTATACACCTTTAGATACTTGGGAACTGATGGTCCAGAGGTTAAGAGGACACGGATGATGAAGCTTCCTTGAGTCTGAGTAGGGTCTGAAAAATCCTGCTGACGCAACCACCAAGGTTCTTATGTGCAGGGATGGTAATAGGAAACGTTAATGATTTATGTTCATACAAGTATAGTAATAAATTCTCAGACATGATAATTCAAGGTCAATTATCGAGGACACTGTGATAGAAGTAAAGTGGATACTTTCCATGTAAGCTAGAGCCGAGATGGTAGTGTCACAGAATGTGAACCAAAACAAGAGTTGTGTCCAAGGTAAAAGCGCAAAAGCTCGATCAACTCTGTAGTGATTAGCCCCGAGTATGTGTGACAAGATCCACTGTAGCGGCTGTTATTATTAGTTGGGAGGTCGGCGCAAAGAATATTACATAGCTCAACAATCAACTCAGCAGATTTGATAGATAGGGATTTTGATAACCGGCAGAATATTTAAGCTATGTTTCCGTGTTAGTTAATTTTGAACTGTTTCGAACAATATAGGCATAGATGGTCAGTCAGAAATTTTGAATCTGTAAGGCTGAAGGTTATGAAGATTGCGCAATCTTTGGTGAGGCTGCAAGCGCTCGATTGTTGAGCGCTCACCTCGAGAAAAGCTCATCAAGTCTATACCGGGATGAAGTTTTGGGAAATTTAGTAACATGATTCAATTGTATAGTAATCAGACGCCTGGTCTGAACTTGTAGTTGTAGATAAGTCCATGAGTCGGTAGACATAACGAGTTCGGAACGAGACTTATAGGATGCGAAGAGGTAAGAGGAGCAACTCTTGACCACTATATCAACCTGTTACTTACAACGGCGGGTATTCTTTTAGTATCGCTATGTCTTCTTCTTTTGCTGTGTCTCAAACACGTGATGTCGATCAAGGCTCTCCTAAATAGCCCTTCTAAGGCTGGATTAGGTCCCATCAGGACAATTGGATAAGAACACCAAGAATATTGACAATGGTTTCCCCTAGCTCCTGCGCTACTCTTCGTGATCGGCGGTGCCTGAAAATGATAACCTTTTCAAATACTCTTATCTACAGCGCCTTTTACATTTTCAATCCTCACCATTCGTTCGTTTCTCATACTATTCAGCCATGCGTTCTGACGTACTTCTTTCTTTGACCGTCGGCTTCCAGGTTACTGACATCGTTGTCGCGAGTCAATGCAAACATCGTTCTGGTCTGTCCAATAAGTAATTGAAGATGGCATCTATTTCTGACACTCCTTTCAGGCACCAGTTTTGTAGAGGCCAGCACTGCGTCTACATCCACACCCAATGTTGAGCCCACGACGAGTGCCTTGGCAAGCAGCATCGATGAGACTACCGCCGTGTCAGACACCCTCATCATTACATCAGAGGCAACCACCACATCTAGTGCCATCGCGACAGTCGAGACGTCCCTCTCGGAAGCTACAACTGCAACTTCCGGCTCAACACCCATCCAACAGGGCTTTGACCCCAACAAAGATTTCGGCATGTACTACGCATCTGGCCGTGCCAACGTCGTGGGTGGCGTACCAGAGGGAGCCAGCCTTTACATCAACTTGAACCTCCTTACATCGTGTTCCAGCCCTGATCCCATCTCGGGCCCGTTTGCAGCGCTTACCTGTAGCGAGATGGGCTTCGCTTCTCAAATCCGTTGCAGGGCGCCAGCCAGGCAATGCGTCCAGATCGAAGGCGGCGTGGAGCAATGCACCTCCCTGCGTGGTTCGTTCACACAGTTCTACTCCGTGCAGGAAGCATCAGGGGATCTTGTTGTCGCAATTGGCGGAACGACGACGGAAGACGCTCAGGCAATTGAGTTGCTGGTAACACAGTACCAACGCTAGATCATCGGACCTTGATCATAACCTCTCTTTCGACATCAATTGGGAATAGATTTAGCTCGATAACAATGGCTTCTCAGTTGAAAGGGGGTGGCAGAGTTGGACTTAGGTGGGAGCTTTCCTAGACATAGACATAGTCCAAGCTGTTGCTAAGGCTTTTAGTGATGATACCGAGTCATCTTCCTATGACGCCAAGGCGCATGACACATTGGCACGGCCCGTGTTTATCTCAGGGACCTTGGCTTAATGATAGTTCGGTAAATTTAACCCCCCCCCCCCAACGCCTGGTATAAGAGGCAACTCCGGTTATTTGAATAAACTAACGGGAGCTGTTACTGGGATAATTTTTCGTTTGAGTTTGCCATGCATATATTGGTCTGGTTTTCGATTATAGCCTTGATTTGACCAGACTTCAGAGCGTAGTCATACTGAATACAGCCTTCGACAACCCAACATAGAAGACTGTGAGCCACCAAGTCCTATCATCAGTGGGCTGTGTCAGAGACGTTGGAATCTGGAAAGAATGCGAACTTACTTAGAAGGAGCAAAGTAGAAGAAAGAGATGGGAAGAGGCTCAAGGAAAAATTGAGACCAAGTCAAGTCGTACCTTGTCTTCTTCTGTTCCTATCTCTCTTTCACCTTTGTTTGCCATAATTTTTCATATTCTCTCAGGATCGGACCATTTCTAGGCTCAAGGTTGCTTATCTTCATATAAATTATCACCGTGTTGCCTGCTGTCCTGGCTAAGGATATCTTCGTCTCTCCCAAGGGATCCAACATTCGTTCAGGCTCTAGCGGTTCCCCGTGTCTGAGCCTTTAGAAAGCATTCAACACTGCCGGTTCTGGAGATACTATTTTTATCCGCGATCGTACTTATTGCCCTTACAGCAACATTGATTTCACCAAGAAGGGGTCTTCTAGCTCTCCTTACATGACCTTCCCCTAGACGGATGAGGTGGTCATCATCGACAGCCACAACATGCCTGGCACTGCAGCTAATCTTGGTGCTAGCCTCGCTGGTAATGATCGTGGTATCTTCCATATTGAAAATTCGAGTATTAGAGATTTATTAATATCACTCACTGGTAGTCCTTACGGCGTCTAGGTCAAGGACTCCCACAACAATCATTTCGAGCGCTTGATTACTCACAGCAATTACGAGGCCAGATTTCACATGCACGATGGCATCTCCAGCCACGAGATTGTGTACCCGTACACTTGCAATATCACCGATCCTCGCAACAATGGTTAGACCGCCAATGTAATGGCTATCAAGGTGGGCTCAAGCTCAGGCAACTTTATCCGCGGTATTCGTAGCTACGAAAGGACCGACAGTAGGACCGACCTACACGAGTCCAAATGCTCTGTAAGGGTTTTGATAACATCGTGTTTGGCAATAGCTTCAACCGCTGAAACTTCAACCTTTGGAAAGGAGATGGTTTCGAAAGCAAACTTGGCGAGACTTCAACTGCGAACCGTGCCCGTGGTAACCACGTCGCATGCAAAACATGCCGGCAATCAAAGCATGCGCAAGCCTAGTAGAGAGCGAACAGCCTAGATCACACGCGAAGCTGGTGAGCTAACCAAGCAACAAAGGGGCGAAATTTAGAAAAACCCTCGCCAGAAAGTCAGTCCCCGCTCCCGTAGACAGGCCACAGAGTCAAACCTTAGTGCTAAACCCTCCGTAATGTCAGATGGCTAAGCATGTCGGAAGTTGGAGTCATGATGCAAGAAGAAGCTTTATGCAGGTCAAAAAGCCCAACATTAGGCAGCCGTGTAAGCAAAGGTTATTATGCTTAAACCGTGGAAAAACGTGTTCTTTACAATTGTTCAAACCGACCTCTGCGAGGGTTACAGCACCTTACGATAGGCTAAGCATGTCCTCGATTGTTGAAAGTCGAGGTCCGAAAATTCGTGTGGATTGTTGGCGTGGTTCATCGTACGCTCTGTCATTCAACGTATCGGTGCGGGCAACAGAGGGCAAGGTAGGGGTGGTGAATATTCACGTTAGTATAAGGTTGTGAACGAGCCCTAGGGATAGTCTCACCAAGGCAATCGCTGCATTGGCTGATGGTGGATCATGTTGGATATCTAGCCCTCAGGCTCATTTATAACAAATAGGTAAATATTATCGTGCTCATTCTTGGAATATAGAAAAAGGCGGCTTTGCCAAACGTTCAGGACTAAAAGGTCAGTGTTAACCCACTCCAACTCATAAGTTCAATATGAGCACGGCATTGACGCTACAACCTTTTGGCGTCGTTGGGCGAACAGAGCAAAGAAAGAGAAGAAGTCAGACACCACCTTTTTATACCAACATTCTTCCAATGTAGGCCAAGAATGACCAATAAACCTGCTCATCCCTGTCCATCTCAAGTTACCTAGATAATGTTCTTCTCAGTCCGCCGTTTAGGATCAGAGATATTCATTTTCGGTCTGGATTTCGAAGTTTCTAGCCAGCCTGTCTTCGTATTGCAGGTCAGGGGGTAGGCTTTCCCAGGGAGGGTCATTGTCATCAAACCACCTCTCTACCCATTCAAAGGCGCTTAAGCCCTTGGTTTCGTTTACCAATGCTTCGACATCACCCGCAACCCCCGTGTTGAAATCACAGGACAAAACCACCGATGTTTGGTTCGCCAATTGATCAAGAGCGGCCACCTCCTTGTCTTTGAGCATGCCTTGACGATTGTGCTCCGCACTCGAGTGCATCAGGAGAGAGCCACTCCGCGTTAACTCCTTGTACGCCTTATACCAGGCAATCTCTCTCTGAACGAATCGCTGGAAAAGGTCCGCGCAGTAGTCCCGATGGGCTCCAGCCTCTATAACAAGAGTGAAAGATTCAGGCGGAATACCCGCATCTGATACAGCAAGCGCGTCAAGTAGCCAGTGGGCAATCTCTCTGCCAAAATCTCTCCTGTATACCTTGCCATTTCTAACCCTTTCAAACTCAAAATGGGCTGCTACCTCATACGGACTATCGTAAAGGTATCCATAAATACAGCCTAACAGACTGACACGGCGCTCAACGCGAAGGAACGGGTTCTCCTTGAAAAATGGAGCCAGACCTTGAGCGTGAGCTGATGGTGAGTTGACTGATGGAAAGTCCTCGTAAAGAATCAAGGTCCGGATCTGTGTGCGTTGATCGACAGAAAGTCGTTCGAGGAACCGAATAGCATTAGCAACGGCGGAGAATCGGATCTTTTCTCTGCAACGAACACCGCAAGGCTTGTACAGACCAGTACGCTGGTCGTACCCTGGGTTGGGCCGACCTTCGTCGTCATATAAGTAAGGCGGAGTGTAGTGCCATGATTCTGGGAACTGCCAGACATCACCGAGGTTCAAAAGCTTCATAGAGTTCTTTACCGCGGATTGAGAAGGGATCGCCCACTGCTTAAACCCCAAGTCAAGGAAATCTTGAACCGGATCTATGCTAGTCCAGTTTGGAAAAGATGCGCGTACTTTTCTGGCCAACTCTAGAGGTTTGTTCTCCACCAGAAGTCGTAGGCAGTAGGAGAGAGCACATTGAGTCTTCCACAAGCTTCCGACCCAACTGAGATGATTCAGGGAGTGGGGCTCGGTTTGCAGGTGAACGCCCGAAAATCCATCATAGAGATGGTCCGAGTCTGGAGTACCAGCGTCGACATAATACTTCAAAAAATCCCTCATCGGATAGCATAGGTTGGATGTCAACTCGTCTCTGGGAATGTCGTGGACAGATTTGGTATCAGATACAGTTTCCTTGGCACCGTCATCCGATGCAGGTTCTTCAACGTTGTCCTCATGATCAATATAAAATCGGTGGTCTTCCAGTGCTTCATCAAACTGTGGTCCGAATTCGGGATGATTTAAGTCCAGTTGAGAACGCATATCCTGGGTTATAAATTGACCGAGATGAAGAGTAAGATCTGCCGCGAGGAGATGATGGTAGGTAGCAACAAGGTTAAAACAACCTGCTAAACTTCGCCAGTCCTCACGAAATAGAGTAGAGAATTGGATCGTATTAATACTCAGCGGAAGATGCCTAGTATCGTTGGCGATAGAGCGGCAGGTATATATGAGTGAGAGCTCGATCGGGTTGTTGCCATGCGCAGTCTTGAGTTTGTCGGATATGCTATCATAAACATAACCGCCTTCGGCTTCGAAGTAATCGTAATAAATTTGCTGTCGAATCTCGGGCGGGAGATCGACGAGATTGACGGGACTCGCCTTCGAAGACATGCTGAGGGTGGATGCTTTGGAAAGAGATGAAGTGAGAGAATTTGCTTGGTGGGGAAATGTCGAGGGCCGTGGGGTCTTATACACACTGGAATTAGAGTTGCGGGGTACTGTATGAGTCACGCCACGTAGCCAATGAGATCATCGCGTCATTGCATGCATACGAAAGCATCACCAAAGTGCTAGAGTATGGATATGGATGTTTATGGCATAGCATATGTTATTTTTTTTAAACCGGATAACAACCTTAAAAAAGAGATTCCAGCATATCTAATAAACCCACAGAAATATCAACAAGATAGGCCTCTATACAGACCTGCAGCTCAACAATAGCTTATTCAGTAAGGTAAACTTTAGGCTGCATCAACGCAACAAACTCTATTCAAGATGAACACATAACCCAAAGAAGAGCATAAAAGCTCTATCAATCCACCACAGGTTAGCTCGAGGTCATATAGTGTAAAGAGCGAGAACGTACCTACCTGGTGGGGTTGCGGATCCTTCCATTTCCACCTTAACCAACCATCCAATCATCCAGACTTCCGAACTATAAGTGAGCTTTTAGTTACATCACAAGGATTGATGAATATCTACTCACTCGAGTCGACAGTCGAGACTTAATGTAGTATATTAGCATAGGTCAAAAAGATGACGACAAGACACATACATACCCATCAAGTAACTTGCCAAGCCTGTAAGTCAAGGATCTGAGCTTCTACGCCGGAAGTCAGCTTCACGTTAAGAAGCAAGACAAAAGAAGGACACACACTCTTCGATATACATACCAAGCTGCAGCTCTAAATATCAGTTTGCAATCCGGCAGTTTGGAATACAAGTGACATACTGACAAGCAAGTAACCCTGACCGACTGTCATTCCATGAAATCAATACACAAGCTCGTTGAAGACACGACACATCACGTACATACCCTTTGATCAACAAAGCTGACCTAGATCACAGTCAAGATGTCGACGACGACCCCCGCTCCGGCGCCTTCTTCTTATCGCACACGGTCAGTGATTGTTCATTTACAGCCAGGTTGGGTCGTTGGTCGGTTAACACTTACCCTTCCGTAAGGACCTTCAGCCCGACGACTCAAGCAGGGCAGCTAGGGCCTACCGAGGCGAATTCCAGTATTTCCAAGAGGCTGTCATCAAGGTACTCAACAGATCCCCTGATGAACACAAGAGGCTGCTGAAAATGACCACTGGCAGGCTAGAGCACCTAAGGGTAGGGGAGAGACCTACGGATAAGGCAACCAAGGTCGCTAGGTTGAGAATATATTAGATCTTATTCAGTAGCTATAGGTGTGCATAACTTACGGCTTGCTATCTTCGGCTGCGAGGTGCTTCTGTTGCACAAGCTCTTTACTGACGATAACGACGTCAAAGACAAGGAATCGTGGTTGAGAACAGAGATCAGCCTCCTTGAGAGGCTTAAAGATAGGCTCGAAAAGCCCTCCAAAGAGAAGCTTGCCACAGCGCAAGAGACGGCGTTTCTCAGTGCCTTGGAAGAAGACCCCGTGAATCCGTATCAACTACCAAATGTCAATGAGGGATAATAAGAGACTATCAAATCCGATAATACTCACGGCGGGCACGACGCGTGGTTGATGGATTTGGTGGTGACCGTCAAGTCCGTCAGGGGTTTCAAGCCGTGACTAGAGAAGTTAGTATATATACTCTCAGAGGGTATACTGCCTCTATTGCAAAAGGATCATACAGACCAGACCCGCCGGAGCCGCTGACCATAAAGGCGGAGCTGCTAGGCCGGTTAGATCAGTCAGAAGTCCCAGAACAAATTCAATGGGGCGTAATCTTACGGACTGGAAAATCTGTCAAAGTTAGATTCTAGAAAATGCGATCAGTAAGCCATTCTGGGATGAAAATGATGTATCATACTGTGGGAGGAAAATTCGTGTGTTCTGCTAGGTTGAGAAAAGGTCAGACAAGTGGACGTTTGGTAGGACTCATGGAGACATTGCGCTTACTGAGAGAGAGTTTGTGTGCCGAAGGTTAAGTCGTGAAGTCAAAGACTGACTGACTGAGTGAGTAAGTTGTTAAGAGTCGAGCTGTAGAATTTCGAAAAGCTTACCTTCGGCATGAGAGATCTGTAGTCAATTGATCAAGATCACGTGACCCGACAGACCCTCCGTTATGTGATGACTAACTGCAGTTGTCAGTAAGCAAGAGATGAGTATGAGGCGATCGGTCTGACTTACTGCGAAGTGAACCAACAAAAGTCTCAACAGTAGTTTCAACTAGGGTCTTCTATCGCAGATCCTGCGAGGAAAACCCTGAAAAAAGATGTGCAGAAGAGCATGAGACTGGAAAAAAAGAGTAAAAGAAGAGTTGGAACAGGGTCCAGTCCATCAGTCTCATGTTGTTCGTCCGCACTCGTGGGAAGTGACTATGGTCCAACTTCCCCTTCCTCACCTTCCTCGTCCTCTTGTTCGCCGTCTCCGTCATCGACGTCAACAAATTGCGAATAGTCACGAGGAAAAGCAAACTGGTCCAGTTTCAGGTAAGTGATGGCCCAATCAGCGGCGACAGTACCATGTACTGTTAGTAGCCGCTTAAAGTCCCAATGTTCCACCTTGGCTTTCAACCGAAGCCTGGCCAACTGTAGGCTCGGGCAATCCATGAATACATGGAAGACGGTTTGCCTCGAATGTCCGCAGGGACATTCAGCAGGAACCACTTCCAAGGACTCAGTTGCTTCTGACCGGTGAGGGTCTCTAGAAGGACGAGTTGCTTGTATGCTATTCAGGAAGTAGTTTAATCCAATAAACTCGGTACGGCATTCGAGAAGCATCGTGCTTTGTCCACGGGTCATACCCGCATAAAGACGTAAGCTTTCAGGACCCCAAGACTCCTCAAGAGCCATAGGGTGGTGCCGTTGGCCATGCCTGGCCGCTCGTCCTCGTCGATAGTCGTCCCAGAGCTCAGAACACTTCTTGTGTATGACCCGTTGCGCGTGCTTGTTGATGATAGCTTTGCGCTTCTCTAGGTCCTTCCACACTTGGAGGAACTTTCCTTCATTGTACTTCTTCTGGGCCAATAAGTGATCTTTGACGTCCTTTAAGAAGAGTCGTGCGTCTCGATCGAGACACTGATAAGCCGTCGCTCTAGACCCAGACTTTCTTGATGGTAGGACAACATCCTGAATATACGTTGGCTTGTCCTTGATCTCGAGAGCTTTTGCTCGTGTAGATATCATGGTGGAATAGAGAAAGACACGAATGCTCTCGATTTGCATCTCTTTCTCAAGGACTCGCTGAGAGGTGTTCCCAAGTGCACCAGAGATCTGCTTCAGACATCGATACTGAAGCTTCTCAAGACGGTGGATCTGGCCACGCTTCAAAGACCAGTCTAAGCGGTAATGGGGGCTGTGAACGAACCAAGTGGTACAGGCATATGCGATAGTTGTCCGAATCTTGGCCAAGTAAATCTGCCTCGCGGCCTGAACGGTCACCCCCCAGGTAGATGCCAATATGTTTCGTAGATGCTTGAGTGATCTCTCAACTTTGGTCTCGATCTGGGATTGTTAGCCTCTACCCGATGATCTGTTTGCAGAGTACTTACATGCGTGATGTGGTGTTCCCACGTTAGCCCGGGATCTATGACCACTCCAAGCACCTTGACCTTCTCCTTGAGGCAGTCGGGGTTATCCTTGAGTCCGTCGATGTTTGGGAGCTCTGTGCAGCTGGGACCTCTATCGCAAGGGCACTTAAAGTGCATAATGCTGTACTTGGGTGGTGAGAAATTAATCTCTGCGGCTGTGGCCCAGCCCATAATGCGCTCATGGACTACCTCGAGCCCTCGGCAGTTCCGTGCGTAAGAGTCCGAAACCGCAACGAGGTAGGTATCATCAACATAAGCAAAGGCGCAAATGGTGACACCCTCGACAGGATATTTGTTCTCGTTGATCAGTTCAAGGAGAGGAGCGGCAAAAAAGAGAAAAAGAAGCGGTGATAGAGGTGAGCCCTGAGGGATACCGATGCCCACACCAAAAGAGGGAGATAGGCTGCCAGGAAGTTTCAGTGAGGTGCCTCGCTGTGAGAGAAATGACCTCATCAGGCGAATAAACCAGTCAGGCACAGCCTTATCTGCCAGAACTTGGAGTAGCTTCCCTCGCTGAATACTGTCGAACGCGGCAGCCATATCGAGGCCCATCATAGTCGCTTTCTTCATCCTTCTCCACATCCATCTCTTAGCCTTCCTCTTTCTCTTCCTAGACCATGCTTGGTACACAACCCCCAGCATGTCTTTCAGAGCGTGGGTCGTTGACTTGCCAGGGGCACCATATTGGCTGTTCGGGAGAAGAGAATGCTTCATGGCAAATTCCTTAGACGATCTGCAGCGATCCTGTCTAGCATCTTCCCAACACAAGACAAGAGGGCAATAGGCCGCCAGCTCTTAGGCGAGTTATAAGAAGCCTTATCAGGCTTGGGAAGAACAACGGTGACGGCATGTCTGAAGGAGAGTGGAATATAACAGAGGCGAAGACAGGCGCCGAAGAACCGAGTAAGAAAGGGAACGAGGGCGACACGGGCCATCTTGATAGCTTCATTGGGGATTCCATCGCTTCCAGCAGCCTTGCCCGTTCGGAGTTGTCGAATGACTTTATCGACAGTCATTTCGTCCAAAGACTGGTCCATTTCGTACTGAGGTCGATCAGGATCCAAGTCTGGGAAGCTGAGATCCTGTGGGACCGTGCCATCACTGGTCTTGGACCACAAGCTGTTCCTCAAACAGGTCTGCTTCTCCTCTTCAGTTGTGTACGTGATGCCATCAGTGTCTTTACTGAAAGGAGGTATGTTGCTGGCCAACTTGGGTGCGGAGATGCGTTGACCCGTTGCAGACATATTCCAGACACCCTTTGGAGACCTGCTCTTGTTGGCCACGTAGTTACGGTAGCCATTGACAGGTTTGACCTTGTATCCAGTGCTAGTTTTGATCTTCTGAACTTGCCACCCTAGCCGTCGGTCGTCTCTACGCTGTGACCGGTTTGTCACGGTGGCAGGCACTGAGTCGAGACTAGGCTCTTGTCCTGGGTTTGCGTCTGCAATGGCGACACCTCCATTCTCTGCAGTGGCCCGTATGATAGCATCTGTCCTCCTACTGCCTTTGGGAGGTGGATTTGCAAGTCGAGTCGGGATGCATCTATCAATCGACTCCTTGAGGACGGAAACAAACTCCTCGGCGGCTGTATCAAGCTCTTCATTGGTCTCCAGACGAGCATCATTCAGCTCCGCCATGGACTCAGTCAGGTCCTTCTGCAAAGCTCCCACAGCGGCTTTACTGAACTGATAGCGTGTGGCCTGGTCCTCAAAGGGTTGAATATCCAAGACTGTCCTGATAGGACGGTGGTCGGACTCTTCCCAACAAGACGTCTTGTCAACTCCCCAGCTGACAACTCTGGTTTGCAGGTCTTTGCTGACAAAGGTAAGATCGATACAAGATGGGTTGGTACCGTCCTTGGCCGCTCCACGAGTGTATGTAATGGTACCAGGCTCGGTGATGAGCTTCATGTCAGCCTTCTTCATCTTGTCGCTGAGTTCTCTGGACCTGGTCTGTTCTCGAGCAGGGTTGAGCAGATCGCCGCTCCAATCCACATGGTGAAGGTTGAAGTCACCTAGCACGATATGAAGTCCAGAAGATGTCCGCTGAGTCAGGAGATCGACATCGATCTTCTCGTCCGTCGTGTTGAGATTGTGGATGTTGTGTATAGCAACCTCCCCGATCTTGGTCCTGAGGTAGAGTGTCGCAGCCATATTCCGATTGAGGTCGTCGTGGTATTCCACGCGCCAGTTCTTGCGTGGAATTGATTTGTGAACACAAAAAAACACCCTGGAAAGGCTGACGGGATCCTCTTTTGGCTGTTGTTCATCCTGTCCATCTCGCGTGGGCAAACCCTTGGCCTTTCTCTTGGCCTCCTTGATGGCCTTCTTTTTGGCCAGCTGCCGCTTGCGTCTCGTCTCCCTCGGATCATCGGTCTCGAGCAGAGGCCTAGAAGGACAAATGTCCATCACATAGTGGTACTTTCCGGACCATGCAACCGCCAAGGTCGGGTCAGTGCAGGCCAAGACATGGGCACCTGGACCGTTCTGCGATTCGTGTTCACTGCTCATCAACTGACTGAAACGCAAGCCAGACTGCTTGATGTTTGCCTGCATAATGCGCAGTTCACCACCCACAAAGGCCTGATCGTGATTTTTCGGTCGAGCCCTCTTCATCTTGGACCTGCCGTCTCGGTGGTTCGGGGGTCGTCTCATGATGGCGAACCAAGTGAGGATCAGGCTTGCAGAGACAAAACTGAGTTTCAGGACGGCTGCTCCTCAGTTTGGCCTTTGGGGAGCAGCCGTCTATGAACAATTCGAGGGTGAAGTAGCAGAAGCGGGTAAAAGAGACGACAAGCAGGCTATTTGCTTAGCACGAAGATGAGTTGAAAGGGGATACGGTTGGGTAGTGATGAAAGATTGAGTTAAGGTGGATGAATTGAAGAGAGTGGAAATACTAAATGAAGGAGCTCGGTGGTGGACTTATACTGCTAATGATGCGAATAGAGGTTAAGTCTGGAAAGAGGGTAGAATCGATGAATAGAAGAACAGACTTTCTGATGCGGGCCACACTCGCGTCGTGGCATTCCCCCAACGGGTGCCGAAGATATCAATGTGGATAAAATCCTTCTTTTTCTTCGGACATTTCACTTCCGTAGTCAGCGGGGTGTTAGAATCCGTAGATGTGGTTGAATCTCCCGTTAGGGAATGAAACCAGGGTTTCATGAAAGCATATACGAGATGCTGGTAACTTCGCAATTTGGCCGAAAGTAACACATTGACCATCGGTCCACCTTCTCGCTATATCACAGCGGAATAATTAGCTTTCTCTGGTCCCTATCTACGGGATTTTAGACATGGTGACATCCAGTCCCGGCTATGTCGGGGCTTAGAGCCTTTCATGGAGTAGAGTCACAGATAGATAATGACGCGGTTTTCACTTAGTTCAGTTTAAGCCATGTCAATTTAAGGATGGATCAAAGCGGACCTCTCCAGGATCCTTGACACATCATGTAATATTAACGCACACCCTGCAGCCAGAGTTTGGCTCAGACACCCCATGCCCTCGTTCAAGTTCTAGACCCAGTCCACTTATTTTCACGCCAATAGGAAGCACTCGGGCTTCATCGTTTTCAAGAGTAAGAAAAAGAAAATGAAGAAAGAAACGGTTACACAATCAAACTTGTGAGGGATATTCCATTTCCGCCAATAGCTTCCAAGAGTTTTCACACGGAACTTTTTTGACTGGCCTGGTTGTGTAATGGCATGTCCTGTCCTTGCGTGTCTTCACTACAATGGGCCGTTAGGCGTGTAAGGGTAGACATAGGTATCTCTCTTCATCCGTAGACTCGAGAAAACAAAACAGCACAAATATAGTCACGCCTTGCTCTGCACGTAGCAGCACCTGCCTATCATCATTCTCATTATTTCGTTTCCTTCATCACAATGTCTGCCCTTACTGATGACCCGAGCCCGTCGGCTTGCGACACCTCTTCCCATCAGGGCAGCCCATCTCAAGCACTCACTTTGGACGATCTCCGAACTATCCTTCGGCCTATCTTTGATGAGTTCAATGCGATCAAACAGCAGTTGAATGAACTTGGTCAACACCCAACCTTGGCACCGCTCTCTGATGATTTGAACGACATCAAAGAGCAGTTGCAGGAGCTTCGCTTGAGACTTCCTGAATCACCAAGTGACAGTAATGAGGGCGAAGCTCCAGTCATCAGATACATTCTTGCCAAGGACGAAGACGTGAATAAGATCTCTGATGACCAACTTACCACATGCAAGATTCGCGAGACTCTGCATAAACTTGGTTCACACTGGAAAGACATCAAGTCAGTCACATTCCTTAAACCAAAGGTCGCAAACAGGAACGGCGGCAAGCGTCCGTGCCTGCTCTTCAATATCGACAACTGGAAGTCTGAAGACGCTATTCGAAAGAATGCCGGCAATATCAGCAAAACATTGGGTTTCTCGACCGATTGTTACCCCATCCAGCGTCGCTACACAGTTGAGGTTCTACGTATCACCGACAACCAGCATATCAGGGGCAACGAAGATGTGAGGGCGCTAGCCAGTAGGCTTAGATTCCCCTCAAACAACATCATCGCTAGGGTAACCTTTAACAGGTTTGTCCTGGACACGCCGGACCTCAATACTGCCTTGGGTCTCTGTCGAAAGCCTCTAGAGCTCAACAAGATCAGATATGACGTTGTGTAAGTATCTCCCATTTCATCATCGTCCCAATCCACATGCGTGCTAACATGAACAAATAGGCCCTTCTCTCCTCAAGGCACCCCGATCTTCTGCTACAACTGCTGGGGGCCGAGTCACTTCCAGGAAGCTTGTGGTTTCGAAGTCGTTCGGTGCGGCCGTTGCGCAGGAAAGCATTCTACCAAGGGTTGTTCTTCAACAACTTTTCAGTGTTGCAATTGCGCAGGGGATCATCCGGCTTGGGACCAAAGGTGCACTGATAAGAATTCCAGGCGAGAGCATCAAAGCTCAGCCTGGCAGCGGCATTTGGGCCCTCACTGGGCTTCATTGGTCCACAGTCCCCCTCAAACCAAACGCCCAACAACCGAGGAAGAGCCTCCGCAGAAAATCGGAAAAGCACCGGTGCCACGTCAGAAGAAAAACGCAACTTTAAGCGCAACTACCGGTGACGGGTCTCGGCGCCCTATGGTCAGTTAGGGTATTATGATAAATCACCGTGCATGCGAGGAGAATCACTGAGTTATATTCTATTGTCTAAGAGTCCTTCCCTATTTATTATTGTATGCGTTCATGCGCCAAGTCTTGCTGCGCTATCTCGAAGTGGCCTAGCTTGCGACGCGGTTGCCTGTGGAAAGTAAATTTCCGAACCTTGGTTACTTTATCAGAAATACCTCCAACCGGGCATACGAATGACCTCCCAATCATTCTCAAATTCATACCCCATAGCTTCACCCGCCCTCTTAACCAACGACGCGGCGCGGCAGGCAGGCTCCTCATCCGTAACAGTATCCGTGGGAGTCGGAAGCGTAGTCGTGACAGCAGTGATTCCAAGGCTCGAGCACGCATCAAAATAGTCCTCGGCTGAGTCACAGTACGTCGCATAATTGGGCTTCTCACTGGGAAGGATGGTGGTGGCTGTGGGTTCGTCTTGACGACGGGCAAGCTGTTTGTTGGTCGGTCGTGGAGTGGGCCAACCAGTGGGAATACGATACTCCCATCGCTTTTTCATAACCGTCTCAGTACTGTGGCCGGTCAGCTAATTTGTCACTTTGAGTTTTCGTTTGGTGCACTAGACTCACACTGTGTATGGGCTGACTGTCACTACATTGCGTTCCTCGCAGTCTTCAATTTTATCTTCCAGAGGAGGAGAGCCTGCCGAGGAGGTAATGCCTGCGACACAAGCATCCACAGTCGTTGATGGAGTATCTGAAGTCGCTGAATTCTCGGATGATAAAGAGACTTGTGAAGTACTGTCGTCTCCTGTAGTAGAGACTTCCGAGGTGGGTTCGCTTACTGAAGTACTGATTGTCTCTTGAGTTATATCACCCGACTTAGTATTTGTCTCCTCTCTAGTAGACGTAGATACTGTCCCTCTGGTGGAAGGATCTATATCAGGGGTAGTGGTTGGCACGGCAAGGTCAGATATCCCGGTTGATGCTTGGGGTGTTGATACGATCGATGATAAAGAGATTGGATCATTTGTCTCAGTTGAAACCCAGGATGGGGTGAAATCTGGTTGCAGTGTTGACGACTCCTGCCCAGCCTCTGAGCTTGCAAACAAATTGGATGAGGTCGATAATTCAATGAAAGAGGATTCAGAAGCTGAAATAAGGGAAATGAAATCACTGAGTGACGTAAACGACTGAATCGTATCAGAAGAGATAGTCGTGGACCCTTCGGAATTGACGCCCGTTGAGGACGTTTGAGATGACAAGAGAATAGTTGATGGAGACAATTGAGAACCGGTTGTTCCCTGACTCATCATGGTACTACTAGTTTCGGAAATAACCGTCTCAGAGCTGATCATTCCAGAGACGGTTGAACTCAAGTCATCAAGACCAATAATCCGGCCATTCTGACATTGCGAAACTGAAGAAAACTTAGCATCGAAGCACATACCCGTTACATGTTAGGCTCTTACCATCGTAAACAGTCAAGGCGATTGGTACACACCCCGCCGGCTCAGCAGTAAAAGTGATATAAATGCGACCATCAGAGCTCTGACAAAACCCTGCCTCGCCAGTTGGCAAATCTTCATTTCTAAAAGCGAGTGTTTGGCCGGCTGATACAAAGGTTTCTGTAATTGCACCAGAGGGAGGACGATCTTGACCTGCCAGTTCCTTATAATTCTCGCCTGCGTAGTAGATAGGTAAGCCGCTATTGAAAAGCTGGCCTTGGGCGAGATTGAACGTTGAGGCAAAGGTGCAAACCCCAGGGTTATCATTGCCTACAAACCCTCCGGTTGCCCGTTTATTAATCTCGTTCCTGCGCCTTTCATTGTCGGGCAGCAACACTAGAAGAATGACTCTTTGGCCATCTGGTTCGACGATGGCGCTGGTTGTTGAAACAGCGTCTGCTGTTCGATCTGAAGGTGATGCATCGAAGTCTGGCTGCGTTTCTGTCGGTTCACTGCTTGGTTGTGACACATCCAATTCTGAAGATCTTGAAAGAAACTCGGGCACACTAGAGGTCTCTTCATCGTCAAGCGAGGATCTTGAAGCTAGTCAATCTGTCAATAGTTTCTCCCAGGTTACGAGGGCTGAGCAAAACGTACTTGCGGTCGCACGAGTCATGGCAATTGACGTATTCCTGCCAACTGTTGGCCGAATTGACGGAGGCACTGGAACTCTGCCTGTCTCCGTCTTGTCCGCGTCTGGTACATCTATTCCTCCATCAGACGAAGGCGAAGGGCCACCACTGTTGGGGGTCCGTGCCAGGTAGGTAGATAAGTAAGTGACACACCATACATCTTCCTCGATCGATTCGTAGTCTTTGTGTTGAGCCGCAGTTATGCTTGCTATGAGAACGGCTAGCAGGATAGAGCTCCTCATCGTTGTTTAACGTCGTAAATACTGCCGATGCTGCCAGGCGAAATGAATTCGAAGAAATTTGGAGTGAAGCAAGATCGTGGGCATAAACTTGAATTGGTCGAAACAAGGGATGGAAGACATGTTTCAGCCCCCACAATCTTTTCTAGATCTGGATTCATGGTGATCTAACGACCAGGATCTTATTGGTCGATTATTGGACGACCCTAATGAGGGGAGAAATGCGGGGGCTAGTCACGTAGAAACGCCAAGATCAAGGGGGGCATCGGAACTTATCATAATACCATATTCGTTATCCCTGCATGTTTCCACCTTTCTTGTTCATTCCATCCACCAACATGTCTGCAGGTTTCAATGACTGATAATCTAGTAACAAAGACAGCCAGAGACCAGGGGGTTTATCATTGAGCTGTATTCGTTCCGAATCCCGTGTTCTTTCCAACATCTTCTAGGCGGCGCCAAATCGTTCCAATGATTATTTTCTAGGAGTAGCTGGTTTTAGTGCCTCAGGCATCTTCAACCAGAGCACATCCAAGAATAGTGTCCGGCCAACCCACAATCATTACGGCGAGGCCGGGCGCAGGATTATAAGCAGAACCATGGGACATAGGTAGCCGTTGTATCCCCATAACAGCAGTGTATTCATCAGATCGGAACACGATGTATTTCCAATAACAGTCTTTTATGTTCAGACTATCATTAATAGGTGGACCAAAGTCCGAGGTAACTCTAGCCAAGGCCTGGAATGAAGCATGAATTCCGATCCCCCCCCATATTGAACTAGCTTCCTCTCTTGTTTGCTTATCTTCCCAAAATCACCCTTCTTGTCACTCTCACCACTGCCAATATAACCCGATTGGTCGACTGCGACAAGAGGCATGTAATAGCAACGTCTATCGTGACTAAGCAGTTTGGTCATGAGAAATGCGATACACGGGAATTATAGATTTCCCTACGACATCAGTCCTTGAGTCTTATAACACAGAAGAGCAAAGAGAAAAGTGAATTCTATACGATGCTTCATCTATTAAAGAACGGTGGAGCTGAGACTTTATATAGGAAAGAACATCATATGAAAATGTAAAGGTAGAATAGTCTTCTTCGTAGAAAGGAAGAGTAACATGTAAGTTATATGATAGAATAGGCTTTTTTACCAGCTTATCTAGGGATTTCAGGCCAGGATATCAACCCCAAATTAACAGTAGAGATCAGACTTGTCATCGAACCGGCATACTCCGCGTTGCCAGCGAGTCCAAAGCTATCCTCGTTAGTTTATATCTCTTCTTGTAGGTGTGGGAGGTAAATAGAACTCACGTTAACGGAGCCGCCATCACCCTGAGACCAGAAGGCATTGCCTCGTCCCATGTAGAAGCAATCATAGCTGGAAAGAGTCAGTGGCGTTTATCGTGTAGTAGACTAGTGTTAAAACTGACTCAGTCTTGGCAGGCCAAATGGAAAGATCCTCGCTTCGCAGACCATAGATGTTCTTAGGGTCCTTGATTGCGTACCCCTTGTTGTAGCAGATAGCGGCCACAGCGGTCTTGGGATCAGGGTTATGATCCATCATGATCTGTGTCACTATAGAAGGAATGTTAGCATCAGTTTCTGACTGAAGAACAAAGTCGTATCTTACCGCCCTTGACAAATTCCTGTCTGGCCTGAGAATCGATATTAGTCTTTAGATCTATTAAAGTCTTCATGGTAACCTAAAACTCGTACCCTGTTCCAGTTGGAGATGGCCTTGACCTGCTTATAAGTGGCCTCGGCGGCAGCAGCAATGGCCTTTCCATAGCCCACGTTGTTGGCGCTGTGAGTATTGAGGCGCTTGGTGAAGTGGGAGTCAGCCTCGACCTTCTCCAGGGCCACCTTGTAGTCAGCCTCTAGGAGATCCCGATCGAATTTGAACTCGGCATCAACAACAGACGAGCTGTCAGCAGGAACAGGAGAGGCGGTAGCCACACCAAGGAGGGAAAGAATGACAACTGAGTTCAGACGCATCTTGTTGATGTTCAGTGATAGTCTTGTAAAGAAAGAGTGAATGTGAGAGAGTGTGTGAATTAACTGTAGATTGGTAGTAGAGAATATGCTGCCTATGAAGACACAGTCAGGTCTTTATACTCATCTTGACCCTAAACCTTTGTTAACACAAACCACCAGTTGTAATTACAGTTCGGAATTTTCGGACACTCCGAACCTCCGATCTAACCAGTGCCCAAGGTATAGTCGCCAAATGACCAAACTTAGCATCTCGTGAGTTGTTAGAGTCGTTCACAGAAAGATTCCTAGTTCGTAGCCCAAGAGAGCCCTTGCTAAGGTTTGATTAAATCCTTTAGCCATGACTGTTTCAGGACTGAACTCAAGCATAGCCTAACTAAAACGGTTCTAAAGCAAAAGAGTGAGTGAATGACCAATGCATTGACCAACCTGGAAGCGTTGCCAAATTTATGCCGCGTCATAGTAGTCCTTCATAGATTTACTACTCCAATTTTTAGCCTTGAAGACAGATTAAATACGAGATGAATATTGCAGTAGTGCTTCATTCAAATCGTGGAGAGCAAAAACGTGTCATTCAGACTTTCAGGTCCCCGCTTTAGTCGAACTCAAAGGGCTTGATTGTTAGTCCAAGCTTCAACTGGACTACTCCTTGGTCCATAGTAATATGCGCTTATAAAAACAAAGAACGCAAGGACCTGGGTAAGAGGTGAGGAACTTTTGTTAACATTCTTGATTCGGCACTTTATTAATGATAAGCAACAGGCAAATTAGATACCGAGCATTGGAATCAACACAAGCTTAGCACATGTGCCCTTTCCGCGGTGCTGGACAGCCATCGAATAATTCTAGGTTCAAGTTTTGCAAACCCAAAGTAGGGCATACTTCACTGTCACTTGATGAATTCTCTCTATCAAAATGTCTACAAAAGTTTTATCCACATTAAAAAGTAATAAATGAATGCTCATAAACATATGGTGGCACTACTGACAGCTATTTGTAGCTGACGTCAGTAATGTTACGTTAAGGCTAAAGTAACTGACAAGCGCCACAAAAAACGGCCCACATAACTTAGGTCACAGGTCATTAATCAACTGAACGCTTCTCTATCCCTGTCCTTTC
>JAAVTZ010000296.1:0-27554 GCA_014898835.1 Fusarium lateritium
TCGCGATGGTGGGGCAGAACAAAGATTTCGACGGTTGTGTGAGGAATCGCTTGTGCGTTTCAAAAGGGTTTAGCTTAGAGCAGCGGGCTGGTTCCTGACTTTTGGGAGCTCTTAATCACGTCACGTGCCTTCGCGCCTACCGTCGTCATAGAGTGCCGCGTTTTGGGTTGTTTGTTTAAGTTGGACGTGAAGAGGCGTTTCGTTTTTAAATAAGGACTATTTTTTGGTCTCTTATTGTGTTTCGACGGAGACGGCCTGTATTATCGATGGGAGAAAATCGGAACCATTCTGCAGAACACATTGATCATGCCGAGTCCTACTAAGAAGCGGAAGCTGAACAACGGCACCAAGTCAGCAACACCAGTCCGGGGTCTGGAGTATTTCTTTTCGAAACAGAAGCAAAATGATTCCGAGTCTAGTAACAAGCCCAAAGCTGAAGAGCAAAAAGGAGCATCAAGTGATGTTGCAACAGAGTTGACAGACGAAGAGTTGGCGAGGAAGCTTCAGGCTGAATGGGATCAAGAAGTTGCGGGTGGATGGCAAACCACAAATCAGACCGAACCTGTTAAGCCTTTGATCGAAGATATTGGATCAGTGTCACGAGATGAGAGTCCGAGTCCTGCGGGCCCAAAATCGAAGCCATCAGCCACCCTCCCGACAGCTCTCAGCAAGCCCAGTGCAGTTAACAGCAAGACGAAACCCACACTTAGTCTTCAAGCAGCGGGCATGGATGAGGACACGACAACAACATCGATACCTTTTGATGAGTCTCCTCTGACATTTGATCCGTCAGAATATCTGGACCAACTCAAGGAGCATTGGGCTTCTGAGGGCGGCAATGCGTCCTATGCACTTCTCACTCGCTGCTTTATTCTCATCAATGGCACTACGAGTCGAATAAAAATTGTAGACACCCTTGTCAATTGTTTGAGAGTCTTGATTGAGGGCGATCCGTCAAGTTTGTTACCTGCGGTATGCCCCAGTTTGTCTTTTTATTGAGCTTCTCTTACTTTTTCAGGTCTGGCTGGCAACCAATGCTATATCACCTCCATATATCTCCATGGAGCTGGGTTTGGGTGGATCCGCGATATCAAAAGCATTACGAAACGTTTGTGGTCTCGACAATCGATCGCTGAAAGCTATTTACGACAAATACGGCGATGCCGGGGATGTGGCTTTCGAGGCCAAAAAGAAACAGAAGTTTACTCTGAGAAAGCCAAAGCCCCTGACAATAAAAGCAGTGTACGAATCTTTGGTGAAAATTGCCAGCAGCCAAGGGCAGGGCAGTTCAGAAACAAAACAAAGATTGGTTGACCGGCTGCTTCAAGATGCTCGCGGTGGAGAAGAAAGTCGATTCGTCGTGCGGACTCTCTGTCAACATGTAAGCGGCCACCATCATTATTGTTCCGCATCTTCTAACATATAATAGCTACGCATCGGCGCTGTAAAGACGACAATGCTAATTGCCCTATCGCGAGCTTTTTTGCTCTCCCGCCCACCAGGAGCTGACTTCCCTCTCAAATCAGTATCTGATCTGGCCAAGCTCAAGAAAGAAGATCTGGCTGAAATCTGGGGTCGAGCTGAAGAAATAGTCAAAGCTTGCTTTGCAAGGCGTCCAAACTACAGTGACCTTGTACCTGTTCTTCTTGAGATTGGCATTTCTGAAGAGTTATTGATACGATGCGGCCTCACTCTTCATATCCCACTTCGACCTATGCTTGGAAGCATCACAAGGGACCTATCTGAGATGCTTACGAAGCTACAAGGTAGAGACTTTGCTTGCGAATTCAAGTATGATGGCCAGAGGGCCCAAATACACTGCGATGAAAGTGGAAAAGTCAGCATCTTTTCACGGCATTTAGAAGTCATGACTGACAAATACCCTGACTTGGTCGAGTTGATACCGAAGATACGTGGCGAGGGTGTTGACAGCTTTATCATGGAAGGCGAAGTGGTGGCTGTTGATCGTGAAACCGGGGAACTCAAGAACTTTCAAACACTTACAAATCGAGCGAGGAAAGACGTTGCCATTGGAACCATCACCGTGGACGTATGTATGTTCTCATTTGATTTAATGTACTTGAACGGACAACCCCTGCTGGATCGACCGTTTCGAGAAAGACGAGAGCTTCTGCGATCACTCTTCAAAGAAATACCACACCATTTCACCTGGGTAAAGAGTCTTGATGCTACATCTGCGGACTCAGAATCAGTCTTGGAATTTTTCAAGTCAGCCACGGACATCAAATGCGAAGGAATCATGGTCAAGATCTTGGACAACCTGCCTACAGTGCCATATTCAGAGGAGGTGGAAGGCCAGGGACCAGAAGGGTCCGACAAGCTGTTGACGCCCAAGTCGAAATCGAAAGGAAAAGGAAAATCGAAGGGCAAGAAAGATGAGAATGGAGAGACTAAACCCAAAACAAGGCGCAAACCATTGCTTGCGACGTATGAGCCAGACAAGCGGCTTGACTCTTGGCTCAAGGTCAAGAAAGATTACAACTCTAGTTTTGACACACTTGACCTCATTCCCGTCGCTGCCTGGCATGGACAGGGACGGAAGGCAAAATGGTGGTCACCTATTCTCATGGCATGCCGTAATGAAGAGACTGGATCTCTAGAGGCTGTGTGCAAATGCATGTCTGGGTTTACAGATGCTTTCTACAAAGCCAACAGACAGTTTTATGATGATGGCGAAGAGAGCGGTGAACCCAACAACACCAGAACAACACAGCCCAGTTTTGTTGAATACTCAGGCCCAAGGCCCGACGTCTGGTTTGAGCCGCAAGAAGTGTGGGAAATGGCTTTCGCAGACATCACACTGAGCCCAACTTATACTGCTGCGATCGGGCTTGTAAGTGATGAGAGAGGACTGAGTCTGAGATTCCCGAGATTCATGAAGAAGCGGGAGGACAAAAGTCTTGAAGAAGCGAGCACAAACGATTTTTTGGCTGGTCTTTGGCGGAAGCAGGAGGCAAAGGCTGCTTCAAACAAGGAGAACAAGGGGGAAGCTGTAGAAATAGAGGAGGAAGAGCCTGAGGACTGAGTCTCAGCCAGCCATGTTAATTAATATTAAATGACGACGCCACACTCCGACCATATGAATGACACCCTTGAAATAATTATGATACATAGGATTCATCATTTGCCAGCGTTTAACCTTTGGGCGATGAGACTGAAAACGGCAATTGATCCCATAAAGAGAACAGCGTTGTAGAACTGACTTTGATGAGTTTCAATGTCTGAATCATATCATTCTCTGGTTTGACTCACCGCTTTACGAGAGATGTCTCGCTCTTCATTGTCTGTCCGCGATTCGATAAAGAGGCGGCGAAGATTCGGCAGTGCCTATTCAATTCTTAGATCTCAATTCAAGCTGGGCTTGGATAGCTTCTCACCATCGCGAATTGTGATCACTTGAAGACAATCTAGAATTGTTTCAAACCCGTGACTGATATTCCCGCTCCCTCCAAAACACTAACTGCCTCTTCAAGAATTAATCTGAGAAGACTGTCCCGGTCAAGGGCCTCTTGTGATGATGTTGAGCTTCAAGAGAAATGATAATGATAATGAGAAGCTCGGTGACTAAGCTGCCCGAAACATCAGTGGCCAAAAATAAATTGTTAGCCATAGAAGCCACGCTGCACGCGAACGGCAATCAGGCGGAAGTTTAGAGTTAGGGGGCAGCCTAGCCTAATGGAAGCTGACAGGGCCATTGCTACCCACTGTAGCATGCCCCCCTTTGGTGGTTCAATGCTCCCGAATCAATGGCCTAAACCTGGACTATCCTCGTGGCCTTGGCATCTTTGGTGACAGTTACGTCTGCCTTGTTCATACTTGGATCGACCAACTCCTTTCCAATTATCTCGACGACGTCGCGTATCTTTGACGCATCCTCCGATACGCAGCTTAATCGGTGGATGTAGGCTTCACGCTTGAGGACAAGTAGCTTATACTCGGCCTGACGAATTCGACTCGACTGTCACCGCCCGTCTCCTTCAACGCCCAATCCCTCGTTCCTCTCTCATCTTCGAACTTCTGCCACGTGCCCTTCCACGAACCTCGACGATGGCGGTAAATCGCATTCGCGGCGCCTTTGCCGTGCCTCGCAAGGGTGAGACCTTTGAGCTGCGTGCTGGTCTGGTGTCGCAGTATGCGTACGAGCGCAAGGAGTCTATCCAAAAGACCATCATGGCCATGACGTTGGGCAAGGATGTGTCGGCACTCTTCCCCGATGTGCTCAAGAACATTGCGACTGGCGATCTTGATCAGAAGAAGCTTGTATATCTCTATCTGATGTATGTGGACGAAATCGTACAACTATTGAGCTATCCTTCACAGCTCTGCAGCTGTAACTGTGTCCGTGGGGTAAGAACAGAGAGCTGACATGAAGTTCAGGAACTACGCCAAATCGCATCCCGATCTTTGCATTCTCGCCGTCAATACATTCGTTCAAGATTCCGAAGATCCAAACCCACTGATACGAGCATTGGCGATTCGAACAATGGGATGTATTAGGGTGGATAAGATGGTGGATTATATGGAAGAGCCCCTGAGGAAGACATTGAGGGACGAATCACCTTACGTGCGCAAGACAGCCGCTATTTGCGTCGCCAAGCTTTTCGATCTCAACCCGCAGATGTGTATCGAGAATGGCTTTTTGGAGGCTCTTCAGGAGTTGATTGGCGATCCTAACCCCATGGTCGTCGCAAACTCCGTGACCGCTCTGTCTGAGATCACCGAGACGGCGCCCGAGACGAGGGCATTGATTGTTACCCCTGTGACGCTGAAGAAGCTGCTCATGGCTCTCAACGAGTGTACCGAGTGGGGACGAGTTACCATTCTGACAACCCTGGCCAACTATTTAGCAACAGACCAGAAGGAGTCAGAGCATATTTGTGAGCGTGTGGCACCTCAGTTCCAGCATGTTAACCCTAGTGTGGTTCTTGCTGCTGTCAAGGTTGTTTTCATTCACATGAAGGCTCTCAACCCTGAGCTTGTGAGGTCATACCTCAAGAAGATGGCTCCTCCGCTTGGTATGTCTATATCGACGGTATCTGCGTTCTCGACTGACCTGATCTAGTAACTTTGGTTGCTTCGCAACCCGAGGTTCAATATGTTGCTCTGCGGAACATTGATCTCCTCCTCCAAGCTAAGCCTGACATTCTTAGCAAGGAGATGCGTGTCTTCTTCTGCAAATACACTGACCCGCCATATGTAAAGCTTCAAAAGTTGGAAATCATGGTGAGGATAGCAAACGAGCACAACTATGAGCAGCTTCTGGCCGAATTGAAGGAATATGCTCTGGAAGTGGATATGGACTTTGTCCGAAGAGCCGTCAAGGCTATCGGTCAGGTGGCCATCAAGATTGAGAATGCCGCTGAGAAGTGTGTCGCAGCCCTTGAGGATCTCATCTCTACCAAGGTCAATTATGTTGTTCAAGAGGTGATTGTCGTTATCAAGGATATTCTGCGAAAATACCCTGGTTACGAGGGTGTTATCCCTACACTCTGCAAGCATATTGATGACTTGGATGAACCCACCGCGCGTGGCTCTCTCATCTGGATTGTTGGAGAGTATGCCGAGAAGATCAACAACGCAGACGAGATCTTGGAGAGTTTCGTTGAGTCTTTCATGGAAGAGTTTACACAGGTCAGTGACATATTATGAGTCTCTAGGTCAAGGCTAACCGAACATACAGACACAACTACAAATATTGACAGCTGTGGTGAAGCTGTTCTTGAAGAAGCCCGGCAGCAACCAGGGTCTTGTGCAAAAGGTTCTTCAGGCGGCTACAGCGGAGAACGATAACCCCGATATCCGCGACAGGGCATACGTGTACTGGCGTCTGCTTTCATCGGATCCTGAGATTGCCAAGGTGAGAATGTGTTGTGAATGAGTGCACACATAGTTGCTGACACTATTTACCAGAACATCGTCCTGTCTCAGAAGCCTACCATCACAACCACCATGACTACTCTCCCTCCTGCGCTTTTGGAGCAGCTTCTTACTGAGCTTTCTACTCTTGCTTCAGTATACCACAAGCCTCCGGAGTCGTTTGTTGGCAAGGGTCGCTTCGGTGCCGACGAAATTCAGCGAGCTGCCATCCAAGAGCAACGGCAAAACGCCGCCGAAAACCCTATTGCTGCTTCAGTTGCTGCTGTATCTTCGACCAACGGATCTGGCGGCGCTGCTCAGAACAACATTGAGAACCTGCTCGATATCGACTTTGATGGTGCCGCCCCCGCATCTCAAGAACAGAACAGCGCTTCAGCAACCCCCGACCGAGTGGCTAGCCCATCAGCTGGTGGACCCTCGGGTGCGATGGCCGATATGATGAGCATGTTTGATGCACCAGCACAACCTTCGAGCAGCGCTGGCACTCCCGCGCCTGCAGCAGCCGCGGCTCCCAGTAACAACATGAATGACTTGATGAATGGATTCGAGGGCATGAACTTTGGCAGTTCAGCAGCAGGTGAGCCTCTACCGGCAGCAATGCAGCTGCAGCAGGCCCAAGGAGGGGCGCCACAGCAGCCCAAGAAGGATAGCGATGACTTGCTGGGTCTGTTTTAGATGTGTACACATGGATATATGGAAATTCCAGCCAAGAGACGGCTATTGGGTTCACAAAGGAGTATGGAGATGCTCTGGTGGAAAAAAGAAGATGCCTTCACTGCTGGCGCAAAAGATGAGACGGCCACCTTAAACAAACACTCTTGTTATCGCGTTGAACGCTTGCCAAATAAAGATGCTCTAATTATAAAGTCGATTCCTTGAATTTTTTGCCTCGTAATGTACCGCGGAATCAAACCGCTCCCGTACGGATATCTCGTTCTCCCCATCTAAATCCCTTCATCCCATCCAATCATCCATTCCTTGTGCGTGGCGTGCCCTTTTTTATGCAGAAACTCCATAGGTCGTATAATCCTCATACCCGGGTAGAAGAAAAAGAAAAGAGAAGGGTCATCACTGCATTTTCACGTCGCTCGCTTCGCTAGTCTTTGCGTACTCCTCGGGAGTCTGGCATTTCGCGGTCCAGGCGTGGATAGTTGCGATTTCGTCCTTGAGAGCGGCGTTGACGAGGCGATGGCGCTTAAGAGAGTTGAGGCCCTGGAATTGAGAAGAGACGATCAGGGAGTTGAAAGCTTGACCACAGCCGCCTGCGATAATCTTGAGGTTAGCAAATACTGCACTGCAACTGACTTCTCCGTGATCGGCTGGAGGGGTTGAAGCCGTTCGCGGGGTAGTCTTTTTTGGTAGAACTAACCAGACATGTCTGTGACTTCAACGTGGGTAGCCTCAAGGCGCTGCTTGATGGCCTCGCGCAGGGACTCGTCTGTGATTTGCGACATGGTTCTGAGAGAAATATAGAGAGAAGAAAAGAATATCAAGGGAGCGAACGTGTGGGAGGAGAAGAGCGATGAGATTGATTGATTGATTGATTAGATATCATCGTGGGGTAGTGGTAGTCGATGCACAGTGTGAGTCAATTCCTAAGAAACACGGTATGAGCTCATTGGACCCTTTTATCGTTTTCTACTTTTGGCTTCAAGCTCCAACAGCTTCTAGCTTCATCTTTTATGCCAAGCTACCTATAGGAGGCATATCATTGGTGAGAGAATCCCTGCAACCTGCCAATTGCCGATAGAGACCCTCTAACAGACTGTGTAAAGGACTTGCTTTCTGTTGAATACCACTTCTCCGAGGAATTACTGCTATGAGAGGCTCTCTTCTGAGGTTGAATCGACTATTACTTACACCATCTCTTACAACAAGACCTTTTGTTCCGTCCACTCCAGCCATCAAGTCTCTTGCAAAATCAAGCAGACTTTGCTCATCCTGCCGTTCTCCCAGCAACTCAACTCCATCACCTGAATCTCACTCCTCCAACATGGCAGACCTCGGATCTTGGGGCGCCTGGCAGGTTGAGCCTTCGACCTTTACGAGGGCTGTTGTTGAATCTATGCAGAAGCTGTACCCAGAGGAGATTGCAGACAGAAGCTGGGACAATGTTGGGCTGTTGGTTGACAACTCGGAGACTGATGCCAAGAAGAGAAAGCCTAGAGTCTTGGTGACCAACGACTTGACTTTTCAAGTTGCTGTTGACGCTATTGCTCACAGCGCCAGTGTCATTGTTAGCTACCGTGAGTCTTTCCTATCGTTCTAAGAGTTGCTGTACGGTTTGTCATGTTGACGTTTGCTAGATCCCTTCATCTTTGGCGGCCTCAAGTCCATCACCAACAATGACCCTCAACAAGCTACCCTCCTGCACCTAGCCAAGGCTGGTATTGCAGTTTACTGCCCTCATACCGCAGTTGATGCTGCCCCTGAGGGTCTTAACACATGGCTTGCTGATATCGTCTCGGGCCCTCATGAGAGCAAACGCTCTGTCGCTATTCCCTGCAGCAACCCACCTTCCAGTCACTCTGGTGCGGGTTATGGCTCCATTGGCCGCTTCGAAAGTGCTGTTCCTCTTTCCGAGATCCTCCTCCGCCTGGCTGACAAGCTCGGTGGCCTCAAGCATATCATGGTCGCAAGCCCTGTCGGTGCCGATGTCAAGACCACCAAGGTCAGCAGCTTTGGCGTTTGTGCTGGTAGCGGCTACGACGTGCTCAAGAAGGCTGACGTGGATCTGCTGGTAACTGGCGAGACGAGCCACCACTCGGCGCTGCGGGCTATTCAGCAAGGTCGTACACTCGTCCAAGTCTTTCACAGCAACTCAGAGCGTGGCTATCTTCAGGAGGTGCTCAAGCCCAAGTTGGAGGCTGCCCTGAAAGAGAGCGTGCCTGAGGCGGATGTCATTACGAGCGAATATGACAAGGATCCGTTTACTATTTTGGATGTGCATGATCTGGAGTAATTGTAGAATATAGAAGTACCAACAAAAAGCAGCGGTCGGGGGTTGTCTTGAGGGGAGATATCAGGAGTTGAGGAGAAGATGATATTCCAAATACAATCATCATTGAGTGTGGAAAGTAAGAAGAGGCTATTAGAAAAGCATTGGGTATATATTATCATTGCCGCATTACCGTCCATCTTTTGAAACTCGACTATCTCTCGATAGCCGCTCATCTCTTGATATCCTTGGGCTTGAAGCATTGCTCTTATTATCGGCTTGTCTCAGTGCTTCATCGCCTTCTTCAATGCAATCCTCAACATCCTTGCCACCGATTCCCTTCTCTTTCCAGGATTGTAGCAGCTTCCGCGGCATCGCCCACTCCTTGCGCGCCTGCGCAAGCTTCCCCTCGCTGACAAGCCCACGTAGTCTCTCAGGAGTCGCTAGGGCTTGTACTGCTAGCTCTCTTGTCCGTTGTTGTCTTATTTCAGCCTCTCGTTTCTTGCCTTGCTCAGAATCTGGTGAGGGGACTGTCTCACGGAGGGCTTCTCGGATTGAGGATGCTTGGCTGTAGATCTGGGCGATGGCTGGGTCGAGTGTTGAAGCCATGGGATTTAAAGGATCCATACTTGTTCTCATCTAGAGTCATGGGAGTCAGCAATTTAACGCTACAATGCATGTCTCGTGATAACGTACCTTGCGAATCGTCTCAGTCGCTGTGATCAGCTTACTGTAGTTATCGTACACCAAGGCCTTCTTCTCCGCATCCAGCGCGCGCACCTCTCCCACAATGCGCGTATACAGCCTCATGAGCTCCTCAAGGCTACTCTTTTCGACGACCTTGGTGACATAGTCCTCGGCGTCAAAGTCAGGGGCGTCAATCTCGGTGGCTGGGACTTCGGAATCGGGGATTTCGATGCGCGGAGCTGCAGCGCGGAGATTGTAATACTCTCGTAAAGCAGCGCGATTGGAAGAAGCTTTGCGCTGTCCTAGCTGAGGAGCACCGGGAGGAGGATTGGAGGGTCCTTGGGTAAGGACGGGGGATGCGAGGGCAGATCGGGAGGTTTCGAAGGAGGGTCGGTTGGAGTTTGTGGGAGTGCGACGGGGAGGATCGCGGGGAGAAGCTATTGTAGACATTATAGGGATTGTCTCGAGGAGCATAAAAGAGAGCGACAATCGTTGGGTTGACTTGAAGTTGAGAGGTAGATAGAAGACAGTTGGAGGTTAACAAGGCTGACATGAGCTGGACACGGTGGAGGGCCGTTAGTGGTTGATAGCCTGCAATGCAGGGGCACGGAACGCTAAATTTAGGGGATGGCCCACCTTCAGCCGCTGAAACGTCATTGTTATCACAAGGCTGAATATCATTTCCCTTCAATATTTCTCAACACCAAAAACCAACATCGCCATGATCCGCCAATAACACACCTTCATCCAAGAAAATGGATCTGAATGGCCAACTTCGAGCCTCAATACTGGCACAAAATCTCCCTCAACCTTCAACAACATTTCTCAACTCCCTCATAACCGCACGCTCTCCTCCCCCACCACTACCCTCTCTTCTAGCAACTGCCAAAGCCCGCCTTCTAGCAGCAGACCTTACCAGTAGCACTCTCATAAACACAACCGCCACTCAGAGTCTCCCTCCTGATGCCGACTCTGCAGAATCTCGTGAGCGGCGTCTGCCGAGGCCTGTTCACGTTCAGGTCCTAGACATTGAGAATCTAGCCCTGAGTCGCTGGGAGCAGGTTGAAGAGATGGAGGCTGTGGCGAGGGGTGAGACTACGCGTGGGAGAGAAGTTGTCCGGGTCACGGCAGAAGACGATGATGAGAATAACGCCGAGGGCCAGACTCAGCGGCCTGGAGGGACTCGGAATACAGCAGGTCCAAAGCCTGCGGGCAAGAATGCGACGCATAAGCTTGTGCTGCAGGATTCAAAGGGTACCAAAGTATATGCCCTGGAAATACGGCGTATCGACAGTGTGGGTGTTGGGAAGACGCAAATTGGTGAGAAAATACTGCTCAAGTCTGGGACGGTGATTGCACGAGGCATGGTCTTACTAGAGCCTGATAAGTGTGTTATGCTCGGTGGTAAAATTGAGGCATGGCAAAAGACGTGGGCGGATGGACGATTGGTGAGGTTGAAGGAGGAAATAAGACAGAATGAAGGACAGAGGTCGTGACGATGATGTGCATGACGTTATACATGATACCCCTTTTCTACAATATCAGACTCATACATGACTACATCCATTCCTGTCATGTTCGTCACCATCTAACCATGCTCCTATGTACTTCTACACGCTTATACTCCTTCAGTAGCAACAGCTAGCGAACTCCATCCACTCTGCTCCCAAGGTGCCAGGAACGCTGCCCGCTGAGCGTCGCCAGCCGTTGCTGTTCCAGCATATGCCTTCGATAGATCCTGTGCCTCCAGCAGACCCTTTGGAGGAATGCCCCTTGCTGCTACCTTGAGTGCCATTTGAGCCGCGTACTCGTCGCCTGCTGACTCGGCCAGGGCAGACCAGCCGTGGGGTAGATCTGGGTATAGCATGATATCTGTCTGTACCTGTGTCCTCATGTCCTCTTCTGTACGTCCTTCTCCTAGAGTTGCAATGGCGCGAAGCACTTCGCCAATCTGAGACTGCTCTGAGGCTGTTACCTTGTGGTTGGTGCGGAGACCGTGTAATTCCTCCACAACCGCCTCCAGACTATCCTCATCATTATCCAATAAGGCAATTACACCAAGAAGAAGCACGGACTGGACATGCTCAGGGTGCTTTTCAATCACCTCGAACAATCCCTCGCGAGCTCTGTCTCGTGATGATTCGGATCCTTGGGCCCAGAGCACCTGAGCCAATAAGCAAACAGCATCGGGACTGCCATCAGATTCCTCCAGAGCTGACTCGAAATACGTGATGGCCTCGTCAAACTGATTGCTGTAGTACTGGGCCAGTCCAACAGTCAGGTGAGCAGACAATCGTGCCCTCTTGCGCTGTTCGCTTGAGAGTTCGTTCTCTGCCTCTTCGCTGCTCAATCCCAATGCCAGCTCGCCGCATTCAACTGCCTTTTCATAGGAGCCAGCTGCAAGGTAAGCTCGTGCCAGATCCGTCTTGGCCAAAGCAAACTTGGCAAGGCTTTGAGGAGATTCTGTACTCTCGTAGTCAGCTTCAATGGTCGACGAGATCTTCTCAAGCGTGTCAACAGCACGGCGACTCTCGTGCGTACGCTCCTGGAAGAGAGTTGTCAAATGACTAAACCCTAAGTCCTGAGACTTGAGGCTCTGATACTGGTTGAGCGCAAAGAGCGGCTGGATAAGCGATTCCACGGTAAGCTCGTTGGGAGATACAGTGAGAATATGATCGAACAAGGAACTTGAGTAGTGGCGTCTGGTAGGTACTGAAGATGCATCCGCAATCTCCATCGCATGTGTAAAGAGCCCACGAGCTTCCTTGGCATCGCCGTGCAAGAGAGCCACAAATCCTTGTCCCAACCAAGCATGCGCATAGTCAGGATCAGTTGACTGGGCCCTCGTGAAGACCTCATTGGCCAACTGTACATCTCCTGACAGCAGAGCAAGAGTTCCCAGATTCGTCCAGGCCGCAGGACTTCGTTCATTGAGGTACAGGCTTCTGGCAAAGGCGTGCTGAGACACTGAAGGGTTGATCTCGCTGGTCACCACACCGAGGGCGTTCCAAAACTCCGAGTTTCCAGCTTCCAACTCAATCGCACGCTTGAATGATCTCACCGCAGCCTTAACATAGCTGCTAGATTTCTTCCTGATTTCAGGGGGCAGACAAATGTGGGCTCGGTACTCTGCCCATCCCAGGTTGTAGTAAGCAACGGCTTGCGCATGGCGATCATTAGTCGCAATGTGAACGCCTTGCTTGTGGCACAAAATGGTAGCATGAATGCATCGAGTAAGGTCGACGCCTGGCTGCTCATCATCTGCATAGAGTCCCTTGGCAAATACTACCTCGGTGCCGACCTTGTCAACACTCGCAAGAATCTCGTATGCCTCTTGGGTGCCTTTTTCAAGGAGGCTGCGAATAGACTCGGTAGGGAAGTCGTGGGTACGGCTTTGAACGGATGAGAAGACGGAGCATGCGTCGGCTATAGCCTTCCAGAAGTTGAACGTCTCGAGAACACTGCCGTTGGTTGTCTTTGCATACTCGATTGTCTCGGTGGCGAGCTGTACTGCTTTTCCGAACAATCCCTTCTCGACGGATGAGAGGGCATTGTCGACTGTTGTCTGAAGTAGAGCGATGATAACACCTTCTTCCTCAGGGTGTGTCTCAATGACTGATCTATAGAGAGCGATGGACTCATCATACTCGCCCAGTTCACGCTTGATGTTAGCAAGCATATACTTGGTGAACCAGGTGTCCGCAGAGATATCCGCCTCGGTCTCCTCCTCCAGCTTCTGGGCATTCAGAATGGCCTTGGTAGCAGCAATGTGTCGACCAGAGCTGTGATAACTTTCTCCAAGACCAACCCAAGAGTGGTAGTCCTCAGGAGTAATACGAAGCGCCGCTTGGAACGACACGATGGCTTTGTGGAAGTCTTGTTTGTTCAACTCAGCCACGCCCAACGCGGCGAACGGCCAGCTGATTCCCTTTCTCTTGGAACCTGGTGGCGGCTTTACTTTACCAGAGTCAACAACTCGACGGGCGACGAGCTCAACTCTATCCCAGTCTCCGTCGTCCGCAAAGGAGCGGGCAAGTCTCTCAGCTGCAACCACTTCGGCGTGAGATAGCTCCAATGCCTTCTGGAAGCAACGCCGCGACCGGTTCTTATCTCTAGCATAATCAGCGTAATAGGTTCCGAGGTATGTGTATGTAGGTGCGTGGTTCAGGTTGTTGTTGAGAGCGTTCAACCAGTATGCGTAGGCGCATTCTCCCTTTCGTTGTTTCCGCGCAGCCTTGCTGGTATCAATGTTCCAGATGCAAACCCCCAGGCGGTGTTGCGTCTCGCCCAATAACTCCTTTGATGCAGCCCCTTGCTTTTCGAGGGGTTCGATGCAGTCTTGTAGTTCCTCTTTTGCGGTTTGCCAATCTCCCTTGAGTGCCTTGACCCACGCAGCCTCCGACTTGACTTTGATATTTGTAGGATCACGCTCCAAAGCCCGGGTGAGATAGTCGATGGCTTGGTCGTATTCCTCCTCTTCTTCGTAGATGAGACCAACACCAATCAAAGCAGAAGTAGAGGTAGTATCACGTTCGAGAACCTTGTCGAACAGCTCCTTTGCCTCCTTATGGTGTCGAGGAGATTGATAGTAAACCAATGCTGTTCCGAGCGATAGGTAATAGGAGTCCTCAGCATTGGCAAATGATAGCCCTGTCTTCTTGCGCTCCTGTACCAGCAAAGCTGATCCTTTACGCATAAACTCAACAGTACTCTCGTATTCTCCGATGTAGAGGAGATATTGTCCGGTAAGTCGATACGCAAGGACTGAGTCGGCGGTGGTGATTCCTTCAGTTATCATGATGAGTCGATCCTCATCGGTCAAGGGAACCATAAGTGTGGGAACTCCGCCATCGTCATCATCAGAGCTTTCATCTGACTCATTTGAGGCTGCTTTTGCTTTCTCTTGAGGCTTCTCTGGCGGAAATGGTGAGATTGGGCTTGTCAGATAACTGGTGATGACTTTGTATAAATCACTGTCGGGGAAGAAGGAGCAATAAGCTCTCAGGACGTCGACATCCCATTCTCGAATCTCCTTCTTATCCTGCCACTCTATCGAGATATCCCAGGCGAGCTTGTAGGGGTATTTGATAGCAACCATGCCATTGGCCAGATCGAGGACTTTCTGGCGCTCTGTGTCCTTCTCAGCACCTGTTTGTGCGACAAGGAGGCGATCATAACAAAGTTGGAGGAGCTTCTCTTCATACTGTCGTCTTAGGTCGTCATCGCTTGTCCAGTTGATGAGCTGTCGGTAGATGTGTTCCAGTTTGCTCTGGCTGTAGACTTCCCGCTTGGCGTCAAGAGTAACTTCGGTGAGCTTGGCGCCTAGCTTGGTTCGTCGTTCTCCAATGAGGGTGTTTATCCGGTGCTTTTCAAACTTCTCGATGATATGTGCGGTAGTCTCATAAGTCTTTGCCGGGTGAGGGAAACGACCTTCGAGGATGGGGTACAGCGGGCTTTCAGGAAGCTGTATCGATAGAGCGTCCGCATATTGTATCTCGTCTCCTTGGACTCTGGCAAAGTCGACAAATTTGACCACGACATCTTGACACTTGTACATGTCGTCAGCATCTCGGTAAATCTGTGCTAGATTAACGACCGCCTGATGGTAGTCTGCGAGCTTCTTGTTGTTCTGTTTCTCAAACAGCTTAATCAGACCCTGCCATGCCTGAGCCTCCTGGGGTCGAAGCCATGTTGCAGAACGATAAGTCTCTTGGGCTTGATCGAGTCTGTCCTTTTTATCCAGAGCAAATGCGAGGAAGATGTGGCTTGAAACCCATGTCAGCTTGAACTTCTCATGGCGGGGTAGCTCTTTGATGAGCCCGGGTCGTCTCTTACGCCTGGTAGTTCTTGGAGTCTTTTTCCAGAAGCTCCTGTGCCTTGCTCACAGCATCGTCAAACTTTTGCTGGCGGATAGCATCGTTGATGGCTTTGAGGGCCGCCTTTGTTCCCGACATGATGCTTTGATTCTGTTGTGTTGGAAGGTAACCCCACCAAGCTCGTAGAAGCTCCCTTTGACTGTGTTAAGAGCTCCAGATGCCAAGATTTATGCTTCGGTGTGTGGAAATTTTTACCGGTAAGTTCCTACAACTCAGATATTATCAAAAGAAGTTGTTGAAGTAGAAGGAAAAGGCTCTCAAAAGTACATTGATTGAATGGATCATACATCACCAGGCTGTCGCTGGTGGAACTGCTCAGTGGATGAATTATGTCATTTTCGAGATTGGCTGTTAGCCGAAGATATTCCGCCCACTTATTCAGCTCCACATTGTGAGCTCAACGCTATCTCTTGTTTGTTACCCTACAACCCGATTCTATAGTTTATCTTGGACGAATAATCGAGATATCTACCTACCTAGGCAAAAGAGCATAAGTTGCCCTGTCATTTAAAACATATCTCAGGTACAGTTTACCTATACCTTAGGCTAAGTAATAACCAAAGTACCTAGTTCATCTTTTAGTATTTCTTTACCTTCTTTTCTCACATGAGCACTTCGCTATATTCTATTTTTAAAGACTTGATACCCCCAGAATCTTTATATGTCTCGGTCAAATATCTATTGACTCAAGGCCCCCGATTTTAATCGGCAGGAATACAAGGCGGATCATTCACAGGATTTGGTCGGCATCTTATACTCGCTATACATATTGTTCAATTCATTCTTAGATATAGGATATGTTATCACAAAGCTCACATCATGGGATATTCCCCCATCAAATCCCCGTCCATCCTGCGGTAAAGCTCTACGAGATCAAGAACAGGACAATCGTCAGCTCCTCGATAGGGTACACCGTTATCAGTCGTGCCTGGGTATGGCTCCGCTGGATAATCCCACTTAGGGTCAATCATCCTCACGGAGATGTCTTGAAGATCAAATTCATCCTCCTCCACGTCAAGTGAGAATGAGATCCTGGATAGTGTATCGATCGTGTCTTCGTCAAGAAGAATGCACGCTGCAAATCGACTCGGACCAGTTCCTCTAAACATGAGATCGTCCTCAAGCAACCCCAAACCTCTGAGTTGTGCACAGAATTCTTCTCTCACTCGGTCTTCTGAGGCGTTCTCCAGAGACTCTTTGTCTTCTATGACATCAAATTTGAACCGCTTGGCTGCTTCTTCACAGTAAGGCGAGGATGAGAGTTGTCGTAAACTTCTGAGCGCGAGCAAGACCAAGGCCTCTACAGCTGGTTCGAGCTTTTGGCGCGCCTTTTCTGAATATGCCGTGACGAATATGTAGTACCCCCATGTCGGATCTGTGACAGCTTGGTTGAGCGGCCCTCGCGTCTTGTTCTGATAGGCTTCTACGGCCGATAGAAGTTTGCGGTTGTCGTCGGACCTCTTCTTATACCCCAGCCAGTCTTCTGTGTCGAGAATCCATCGGTTGAACGGCCTTTCTCTTTCAAACACTTGACTGTCAAAGTCAGGGTTATCGCTGTAATCCGAAGGCCGGACATGGAAGTCTACTTCCCTGACAGATCGGACTGTTCTCTGAACACCTGGATTGGCACCTGGGCCGAATGAACGGACGTTGAAATTGCGCTTGTGAGGAACTGGGCGAGTTTCGAGAGAAGGGTCTTGAGGTGAAAAATCCGAAACAGGACTTGATGCTTCACGAGTGGCCATATTGAAAGAAGAGCGAAAAAAGTGGAAGGTGAGAGCAGTCGGTAAGTAGCCAGTATGGGCTGAAGGATGGGGTTGAGAGCCAGATAAGTCAATGTATGAAGGCTTATGAAGGTATAAATACCAGCAACCAACAACGATTTTAAGTGGACCCAATCTTGTCAGTGAAACATGAGCTTAGAATTTTGTCAATTTAACAGGCAAGTTATGATGCGCTTTGATAGCCAAAGTGACATGGCTCATTAGGCAGAAACCCAGGCAGTAAAGAGTTGCAGCAGAGCCAATAAAAAATTGGCAAGGCACAGCATAACAGGCGGCTACCTAGAATAACCTTGGCATGAAGGTTGTGGTAACGAAAATAACCATAAAAGTGTACAATATTTGACTATGTAACTGTCAACCTCTGGGTGATAACCAGTTAGTGGCGTGTAAGTGATGAGAACGGTGGCATGCGATCAAAGAAAGCTCTCAAGACGATAGGCAACAAAATCTTACTTCCTGTAAGGTTAGTGAAATGTGTTAATTATTTAAGGCCCAAATTCTCCATAAGCGTAACGATAATATTGGCAACTCATTTTTTCTTATCAGTTCGTAGAATGAATCGACGGAATCGTTCACTTAAATGTCTGGTTGTTGGCTACTGGACTAGACGCAAAGCACCTCAAGATTTCCTGTAGAACCGCCTGTCAATCTTAAACCAAGTTTTCCCGGGGCTGTGAATGCATATTTGAGTCCAAAAATTCCTGCAAGTATTACTGTTTCCATGAAAGCCAAAGTTTAAATGCCTCTGTATAAATGGTGGCCATCCTCCAAATATTACTGCTAACCTTTGTCAGCACCCATCTTCTGCAACACACAATTAAAGCAGTTTTGCGAGAAATCGCCTTCAATGGCTCTTGTAAGTAAAGTATTCCGACAAGCAACCACCTACGCATTCCGTCAGTTACTTCACATCGCATAATCACCATGGAGTCTTTATACTGGGATACTTTTGAGGATTTTGATCACGAAGTCGAGACCGACTCTCACAATCAACTCACCGAGTCATCCTGCACTGGATCCAAAACACCCTGCGAGAAATGCCGGGAGCTTGGCGAGCTTTGTCTTCGCTGCCGACTACAGAAAGCCTTTACTCAAAAGATGGATCAACCTACTAAGTCGTCGCTCGAGCTCGCTCTTAAGCCTAAAACCTCGTCAATAAGTGGTGAACTCAGAGGAACCACCAAAGGTCCTTATATCATCGCCAAAAAGCCACCATCGCCCCAAAAGATGGATCGATCGAGAGACGACCCGGAAGTCATCGAAGAGACTATTAGGGCTGCAAAGACTTTCTCATCGCGCACAAGTCATAGAACTCATAGTAGTGACCACAGTACTCATGAGAGTTGGAGATCATATGAACCAAGATTCTCAAAGATGCCACACGGTCACCGCGACAAGAAGAGACATTCTGAATACAGTCGCAGGCAGACTCGAACTGGGTGTCACTGCTGTCAGTGGACGGACCCAGATCCCACCCCAACCTATTACCGGTCAGATTCAGAGATCGAACTCATCAGGATCGGAAATTCTCTCCAACTCCTTTCGACAAAGTGCCATGTCGAGGAGGATCGAGGTAGTTATGTTGTCCACTATCATGAGCATCGGCATTGGAGAGAACCTTACAGAGAGCCACCTCTCTGTAGAACCTGCGCAAATATCACCGAGCGTGTCGAGTTTAGGGATGCTACTATAACCATCATCGAGAAGGCACCGCAGCGCGGATACTCAGAAGAGGTCTGGTTCGCCATGATTGGAAAACCTTTACCAATGCGAGGGTCGGTCACTCTCACCACCTGGCGTAGTGGAGGAGTGCATATCGTACATCGCCACCAAATGCATGGCCCAGGAGAGCTGGTTACTCTTATTTTTGACCCCCGTGTCGCCCATACCCTCCAGTTGAAGCTTTCGGCTGCGTTCTGTCAACTATACGAGAAGGGCAAGACAGCTTTGTACTGGGTACTTTGGGGGGTTAATTACTCGAGTGAGATTGATTAAAATGTTGCCTTGAAGGTGTCCTTTCGTCTGTATCAAGGCCGTGACGATAACCACCAGGATAGACGTTTGCCTGACTGTCACCACAAAGTCAACGGCAAGTTTCTTAACACGATAGATTTCGAGGAGACCTTGGAATTGGGATATGTATAACCGCGGTGTTGGGCGATCTACCAATATCGAGAAAAATAGATACGCGGATAAGTAGGATGTACTGTCAAGCATGAGCACTCGGATGTCGGCTATCAAGCCAATACCAAACCTGAACCGCCACAGGGCCCGCTCACACCATATGCTTAAAATCCTAAAGGGAAGTGGAACTTTCAAGGGGTTTTCGCATTTCATTTGGAGTTTTCGGAAAGGAATTGACGTCGTTGGTTAATGCACGGATGTTTCGGCAAGGTTGCGGCGTTCAGAACAAATCGCTCGTATGTCATTGCGGACAAGACCGAGCTGGAGCCAATTTCCAAGGCCCATCATCCGATCGAGCTTGTATATATATGCAGTTCCATCCTGCAATCGAAGCTTTTCCCTTTGTTAAGGCATATGTCAACTTGTTGTTTCTAGGGCACATACTCACACACTCTTCTCTTGTCTTTCGTTGTTTGTTATAGCAATGACAGGGACCGAACTTCATCAAATAATGTATGTTATTATCGCAGCACCTAGTCAAATTGACACCATCCTACGAACTTCTGGACAATACGAGCATGCAGGTTTGGAGAGTCGAACGCTCTTAGGGGCACAGGTTTAGTTTGAGAAAGCCTCCCACTGATTGAATGGGGGAGAATCTGTTGAGTTGAAGTTTGTGCAATCCAATCCAATTCTATCTTGACATTATATATTCTCAGGCTACCGAGATACTTCTATTGGCCAATCCAGCCATCCCAGCAAGTCCGGGCTTAAAAACCCTCGGACATTGTCGAGCAAATGCGGCGCCCATCCGTCCATATACCAACATCGTTTCATCGTTTGAAATAAAGGGACATAATACGCCAGCAGAAGAAGCGCCTGTGGCGCCTTTCTTTGGAGGCACCCAACAAAGAGATCTTGCATCCGGTAAAGCCACCCAAAAACAAGCTTATTGGTCGTTGCGCCATCAAAGGCACCTTCGGCGTTGCCATAGTTGGCCTCATACACATCGCACAGCGATTTATGAACCCTCAGATATAAGGCAGTGTCTGGGTTTTCGTGAGATGCTATCCACAGACGAAGCTTCTCAAGAGGGCCGATCCAGTCGAGGTGAGGGAATCCCTTTACCAGATACTCAGGTCTCCGATCTTCTGCCTCTGGGGATCCACCACCACCACCAAGAGGGGACATAAGACCCGTGAAGAGTGTTGCTGGTTCGATACTCTGTCGGATCAGCCGGACACCGTGTATTAACGGAAGCCACCTCTGCGCAGCTGCATCATCAACGATGCAGATAAGAAGGTCGCCAGGACCAGTCGGACCAGCAGCAAAAGTGCAATAACAGACGAGAACCGCCGCGATATAAAGAGCGCCACAATTTGTCTCGTTGAGGTTTGTTAAGGTCTTGTTCATTTCAGCCAGACCAAGTTCCGAGTGATGCGCTGCAAGGGCGAGATTTTGAGAGTGTCGCTCGGTTCCCTTTGGTTCCAAATACACAAGATGGTACCCAGCTAGGGAGTACATCATGTGAAGAACGAAGTGGTAAGAGAGGCCGATCTGGGGAACATTCTTCACCCAGAATGCTGCCATACTGGCGGCTGGGTCATCATCATCGTGCAGTGTATTGGCGGTATGTGTCATGAAATGAAAGAGTAACTCAGCGTCAGCAACATTCAAGGAACATGGCTGCGAGTTTGATGCTGTTGATGAAGAAGCTGGGGTAGCAACTGTGGAAGTTGGAGATGTTGTGGTTCTGTCTGACGGTGGCGGAGGTGGTCGTGTGAGCGCTGCCCAATCTTTCCGCGGCCGACCAGGGCCTCGACGTGGTGTCGTTGAAGGCTCTGCTAGGACAGAGACAACATCTGGAGGAGACCTTTGCGGTGCTGAGTCGTCACTAGATGGCGGTTGAGGTGCAAAATCGCAGGGAATACCAAAGCGTACGCAGTTGGCACACGCAGGCTTCACCTCGTCGCACTGGGCCTTGTCAGCACTGGATATAGGAGAGGATAGCTCGGGATTTTCGCGAGATTCCAAGCTATAGTTGACAAAGATGATTTACCTTGACTTTCCGTCTCTTGCAGTTGAAGCATCCATTCCTCGACTTGCGGTGCGGTCTTCTAGCAAGCTTAGAGACCCGTGCAGAGGAGATGCTTTCGGGACCAGTTGGCTGAGGCGTTGTTGACTTCCGCATAATATCAAGGTATCTCTGAAATTATATCGAAAGTGACGAAACCATGCAAGAAGCGCCTCAAGGGCTATAGAAGTAACGCGGCGAACAGAAAACACCAACTCTAAATGCCCTTTCTTTGGGCGTCGTCATGAGCTCGAGTGGTCGTTCCCGAGCACACCGGGGAATGTCTCCGGCTCGGTCGGCGGAAGCGCCGGACGGCTTCACCTCTTGGACCGGGAGAGTGCAAACCAGAAAATCGAATAATTTCGAAGTTGATTTTCAGATTCCGACAAGTCCCAACTCTTACCGGAATACCAAATGTGAAAATCGTAGGGGTGTTTCGAGTTGCTCGTCTATTAGTTCCAGCCACAAGCGTAATGGCAGTAGGCCGGCAAATAGGTGTGGGTCAGTGACAGAAGGTTAAGGGACTTGTCAAGTAGAGATATAAACAACCAGATTAGAGATCTGATCTGGAACAAGCGTTCTGAGCTGAAAAAAAGAGCTTCTAGAACTATGTAGGCTGGTTGGTTTTCTGTAAAATGAATGGAGAACTGGTTGAGCGAGGGGAGTAATAGCTTGGTACTGCAGCGGAGTTAACTAACGGCCGCGGATTTTCGCATTTGTAATTGCGTAAAATGTCCGATTTGCGAGGTCTCGAAACTATGCCTATTTCGGTGACAAGTAATCGGGTTGTCATTGATCAAGCTATTATCTGACCAAGCTCAGACGTAAGAAGGATGATGAAGCTGACGAGATTACTAGAGAATATCCTCAGTCTCACGTACTTCAGAAGGGATCAATCAATTTACTGTCGTACAACTATAATTCGTGTCAACCCCGAGGTCCGTCTACGGACTCTCGGACAAGATGTTTTCGCTTACACGGACAACCGAGATCTGGCTGACTAAAGTAACCCGGTTGCAGCATTCGTTTTAGCGCTTAAATAAAGCCACATCGGATGACGAATACGATTGATAATAATATCCGACCCATCCATATATCGTATTGCGTATTCTCGTTTTATACCCGTGGGGTTCTCAACTTGACAAGACTTTATCGGACTTTTATCTTAGCAGCGACTCCATTGGATTGTTCTTTTTTTAGGATAATCGCTGCGGTCATGCATAATCCTAGTGGTCGATCTTTGGGTGCTCATGTTCCATTCTAAGATCTGTGCTGGCTTTCATGACGTCTATGGATATTCAACAGAGACACCAATTTGTTTTTGAACGTGGCTTGGGATGATAGAGCGAATACGGATTCAGTCGGCTGATGTTCGGGTTCATGATAAACCGCGGAAGGTGGGGGAACTGGAGACGGATCATGACCCTCATGACCTTGAACATTGAGACTAATGAGAGACGAGAGACGAGATATCGTTCCAGTTCAGGTCATATTCAGCTTCTTTCAATCCTCAAGTATTCGTGTAGATGGCCGTTTAAGAAGAGTATCTCTCCTAATACGGACTCATCTTGCGACCAATCTATATTCCGCTTACTAACAAGGGTCCTCTCATCCCTGCCGTCTCCAGGGCAGGGCGCCTTGAACGTCATCGTCAAGCGTCGCCCCCAGCTAACTTAGCTTGGTCTGTTCCCAGTTTCCCCCTCAACTCTCCCTATCTCTCTCTTTCAACATCGATATAGCAGAGCATAGAGGGGCAAGTCATGTCGACCTTTCGCTTGTTGATCGAAGACGGCCAGTTCCGCGATGGTTACGGCCGTCAGGTTGTTCTCCGTGGTATCAATGTCGCCGCTGATGCCAAACTTCCCAGCGAACCCGATCAACCATCTCACGTCCCCACAGACTTTTTCGACGGCGACAACGTAACCTTCCACAAGCGTCCGTTCCCCAAAGACGATGCACGATCTCACTTCGCGCGTCTCAAGCGCTACGGCTTCAATACTATCCGCTACATCTTTACGTGGGAGGCAATCGAGGCGGCAGGACCCGGAAGATATGACGAGGAGTTCATCCAACATACCATTGATATTTTGAGATTAGCGAAGGACTATGGCTTTTACATATTCATGGATCCTCATCAGGATGTCTGGTCTCGTTTCACTGGTGGATCTGGAGCGCCGTTATGGACTATCTATGCTTGCGGTCTTAACCCTCAGAGTTTCGCCGCAACTGAGGCGGCTATTGTTCAAAACACATATCCCAACCCAGATGAGTTTCCAAAGATGATTTGGTCGACAAACTACTACCGACTTGCAGCCGGAACAATTTTTACTCTGTTCTTCGCCGGTAAAGACTTTGCTCCAAAGTGTATCATCGATGGCGTCAATATCCAGGACTACCTGCAAGATCATTTCATGAAGGCATGCGGTCACCTTGCCAAACGAATCCACGAGGCAGGCGATTTAGAGAATGATGTTGTTATCGGGTGGGAGAGCATGAACGAGCCAAACAAGGGAATGACTGGTTACAAAGACCTCACTGTGATCCCCAAAGAGCACCCTCTGAAAAAGGGAACTTGCCCAACTATGTGGCAAACGATGTTGACCGGTATGGGCCGGGCATGCGAAGTCGATACTTGGGAGATGGGTGGTCTTGGTCCTTACAAGACTGGAACAACACTCGTTGACCCTCATGGTGAAATTGCATGGCTACCGGAAGGCTACGACGATTCACGATACGGGTGGAAGCGTGACCCTGATTGGAAGCTCGGCGAGTGTATCTGGGCACAGCACGGGGTTTGGGACATGAAGACCGACACCCTTCTTCGCAAAGACTATTTTGCCAAAAACCCTAATACTGGTAAAGCTATCGACTACCCGAACTTTACCAATACCTATTTCATGGATTTCTGGCGAAAATACGTCAAGATCTGCCGAGCTATCCACAAAGACTGCATTATGCTGATGCAGTTTCCCACCCTCGAATTGCCGCCCGAGATCAAAGGAACCGCAGATGACGACCCTCGAATGGCTTTCACCCCTCATTATTATGATGGCATCACGCTCATGACCAAACATTGGAACAGTACTTGGAATGTCGACGTGGTTGGAGTATTACGAGGCAAGTATTGGCATCCGGCTCTGGCAATCAGAATTGGAGAGACGGCCATTCGCAATTGTCTTCGGGATCAGCTCCATACATTAAGACAAGAAGGTCTTGACCGCACAGGAAAGCATCCCTGTGTCTTGTCAGAATTCGGAATTCCATATGATATGGACGATAAGAAGGCGTACAAAACAGGTGACTACTCAAGCCAGTCAGCGGCGATGGATGCAAACTACTTTGCTGTCGAGGGTTCTGCGCTTGAGGGACACTGCTTGTGGACGTATTGTGCAAGGAACAGCCATGAGCGGGGAGATTTCTGGAATGGTGAGGATTTGTCCATTCTATCACTGGACGATAAGTCCCTCCCAGAATCTCCTCTTCCCGAATACTCGCAGTCGACACTGGATCTGGCGAGGACTGCGACGTCCGCGACCCCCAAAAAGGATGTGGCCGACGATCGAAACGTTACACCCGATAATCTCAAACGCACAATCACCAACCCATCGATCAGCTCCGCACCATCTGCCAAGGACCCCCAACTAACCAATGCTCCCGGATATCGTGCCGCCGAAGCCTATGTGCGCCCAACTCCCACAGTAGTGTATGGTGATATTGTGTCCACTGGGTTTGATTTGCGACAGTGTACATATCTACTCAAGGTGAAAGCACCAAAGGCAGCGCCAGATGAGGCGCCCACCATTGTGTTCTTGCCCGAGTACCATTTCCCTAAGGATCAATGCGAGGTGGCTGTGTCTTCAGGCAAATGGGAGCTTAGCACAGATGATGACGAGGGAACGACGCTTCAGAGGCTCAAGTGGTGGCACGCAGAGGGTGAGCAGAGCCTCAAGATTTCGGGTCTTGTGCGGAAACACAACGTTCCTGTGGGATCTGAGGAGGAGGCTGGTTATCTCGAGCAGTGCCAGGAGGGCTACGGATTCAACTTTGGAAGCTGCAGTGTTATGTGAGCTGCCTCCTCATTAGAAGAAGCGCGTATAGGCTGCATGGTATTCTAGTTTAGGTTACGTCTGGCGAGCATGTTACGAGACACGGGCGTTTAGGTTTGTTATTTTTAAGAGGACTTTACATACAACTGGGTAGGTCGAATAGCTTGAAACCGATTGTGCGGGTACATAGTGAACTTCGATGGCCTAGACGCGGGGGGAAATTGGCTATACGTTGATACGAAGAGAGCTACTAAGTTAGTATAGTTTGACCATGAAGCATCTATTCATCGCCAAACAGTTCTTCGAGCCGCTAATTGTATCACGATATCGAAAGTTCCCCGACTTACCGTTCTTGGCACAGTAGCCGTGCCTGATAAAAAAGCGTCTAGTGCGACGCCACTAGAAAAGTCCCCTCTCTTTGTTCACTCAAGCGAGTCCCACGTCCCATTGCCCTGGGTTAGGGGTTGTCATGAGTTGACTTTCAAGTCTAGTCAGGAACATTCTCGTATTTGCGATGATTAGTTAACTGAGTTTGCCATGGATTATCGTCCAGGGGGTTTGCGTACCCGGTTAACTGAGTAAAGGAGGGTGAGAGAAGGCTGAGCCGAGGCTTAGAGTTGAAAATACCATCGTGTGTAGCAAAATGAAGCAAGGGGTTTCTGAGCTTATGCTCATTGACGTGCTTAAAATTCTCCAAGACATTGACAACTCTGAAAAGGCATCCAACAGTCGACAACTGGCGCCCCGATTAACTGAGACAGGCGACATTGGGATGACGCCGATTTGCTGGGGAGGTCCCCTCCATAAGGTTGCACCTAACGCACGTCTGCGGGTGTCTTCACTCTCTACACACCATCCCAGCTGTCGCTAAGCGCCAGCCGCCTTCCAGCCCAGCTGAAAACGAGTTGGGTACAAACGAGCGAAGGGTTCTGGTTCTTTGATGAGGGGATATGTATGAGGAGAAAACAGAGTTTCCCATCTAACGGCTTGGGACAAAGCGCCATAGTAATAACTAAAAGCTGATAGCCCGTAAGCAGATAGGTCGAGTTACAGCCTTTGTTCAGTCGTATTGCACGTGTTGACCTCGGCGGTCAAGTTCTAACAACTCCATCTCCATCCCATCCCATCTCAACTTGTCCCATCCTGTCCACCAAGCAACAGCAACAGCAACCACCCATCACATCAAATCATCCCTCCTCCTCCACTCGACAACCCTGGCATCTCAGCATCCTACTGGTATCCTAGCTTGGTCTGGTCTAGCCCCCAAGCCCCAGGATCCTTGTCGAGACGACCCACCTCGCCATGTTACTCCACCGCAGATACAAGCCATGAAGGGTAGCGATAGCTTGCGACGGGTTTCCCGTCCCGCTGCCAATTTCGACCTGCCACCAGCTCAGGCTCAGGCCCAGGCGCAACAGCAACAGCAACAGCAGGCTTCTCAATCTCAGCCTCAAGCTCAATCCCCAGAACCTACGGCTATAACCTCAGCTAGCCCAGAGACGACAGCCTCTATCCAGGCTCTCGCAACCGCCAGGCTCCATTCCTTTTCGCGACCCAGTCTTCAGGACCTGATCCTTGTCGACGGGACTTCAAACGTCCACGACCACGACCATCCTCCGGCCTATGCCCTGTCGTCCTCAGCATCTGCATCCTCCTGGACGGGGCCGTCCTCTTTTTCTTATCCTCCCGCGCATACGCCTACAGCACATACTGCCCCGGCCGTCAACAGACCCCGGCCCCTGGGCCCATCATCCTCTGACATAGCGACTGTCGAATACGCTCACTTCCTCCACCCTGTCTCCTCTTCCTCGAGCTTACGTCCAAGGGCTTCGACTGCTAGCGCCAGTATCAGCGCTGCTTCTCCGTCTCCATTGCATGCACCTAATTCTCTTCTTCGACATCACACCTCGCCGCCGCCTGCTGTCGACCACAACTCTGCCCACTTTGTTCCTCGAGGCGGGTTGCCCCCCGCGCCGTCCATCATGTATCCGGCAAACCAGAGACATGTCTCGGGCACCGATCCCACGAGACCTTACCAGGTCCCTCCGCCGCCGCCGCCCCCCATGGGAGCTCCGAATGCCGGCCAAATGGGCAACATGATGAACCTGCCGCCGCCGCCGCCGCTCC
>JAAVTZ010000297.1:0-10776 GCA_014898835.1 Fusarium lateritium
TTTTTTTCTTTTTGTCTTTTTTTTTTTTTTTCTTTTCTTCTTTTCTTCTTTTCTTCTTTTCTTCTTTTCTTCCTTTCTTCTTTTCTTCTTTTCTTTTAGTTCTATCAAAGTAAATTCAATCACTCGCTACTATGTTGTATCGAAATGGGCTGCTTCTAGGCTCAAGTCAAGCCAGGAGTCCCTCAAGAGCGATGTTATTTACCTTGACAAAATACCAGCACTGGGATTTCCCTTGTGCGCTCACACTTCAATACATTCCTTTGCTTCTCTCCTCTAACTGGCCTTGCTCGTCGCTATCCTTGTTTTTGTTGTTGTTTGCATGACGATGAAATACTTTAGATTCGGCTGTTATGCGATTAGAACGGATAATAAAAAGGCATGATATTATGCTATATAAGTTAGGAGACTCATCAAGGTGTCAGAACCGCCCAAACCGACAGGTTTTTAATAACTAATAGACTGTAAAGCATAGCGAGATGGATATCAGCCCCTTCCTTCTTTCTAAATGCAGCCTTGGATCTATTGCTATTGTCAGATTATCTTTAAGACGAGAGAAAATATTACAGTTTCATATAATCCGCCTGCTTGCGGGAACCTGCTTTTAACAAGTTTGCGTTGACAGTCCTGGCGGATGCACGGTTCTAATGAAATGTGTAATCGTATTGGCAGCAAGCCATAGTATAGCTTTTGGCAACGTGGACTTGATGTAACGGGCAGCGGGCAATTGTGGATCTTGACCCATAGCTGGCCGCAGCTCGTGACGAAGTTCCGCAAAAGGTAATCCGTAGCAGCCCGCGATGCGAGCACACAATTGTCGGGTTATCTCGAGCCCATGAATACCGTTTGTGGAATGCCAAGTATAAAAGTCGGTCCGTATCCGAAAGTCTCCAATCCAGTTTTACCTATAATCAAGATTCAACAGAACGCTCTTCCCATTGCTACACACAGTCAAGTGTCGCAATTCCAAAATGCCCATATTCACGTACAAGCCCATTCCAATGACGGAGCGTCTTCATACGCATGTTTACGAGGCGATTCATCCCTCTCGGCCCTCCCTCTCTCAAGCTGGTAAGACAGTGCTTATCACAGGAGGATCCGATGGTATCGGGTTCGCCATTGCTAAGAACTTTGGTCTATCTAAGGCGGACAAGGTCATGATTACCGGAAGGACCCGTGAAAAGCTTAATGCGGCAGTGGATAAACTTGTCCAAGAGCATAAGGCTAATCACGATGATCGCACCATGACTACGTTCGAGGGGAGGCTGTGCCACTTGTCCGACCCCGATAGCATCAACCGTCTGTTTGATCAACTGGCTGCTGAAGGCGCCCATGTTGATGTCCTGGTACTGAATGCCGCACTCAATGTAGCCGGGACGCTATCGGAGCAAGGCTGGGAGAAGACATGGGAGCAGTTCGTGGTCAATACTCGCTCGATCCACCAATTCCACGATCGATTACACCAACAGCGTACCCAACAAAAATCAAGGGTGAGTGTTTCCATCTTCTGACAGAGTGTTATTGACAGTCCGTGCGAATCTAGTATCACATCGTTAATGTCTCGACGGGTGCGATCCACGATTTTGGTAGCCCAAAAGACCTGTCATCTTATTCCTTGACCAAAGCCGCAGGAACTCTGCTACTACAGAAGCTCGCAGATGAGTGCAATCCGCAGCAGACCCAAATCGTCAGCTTCCACCCAGGTGCTATCCTTACAGCCCAAACCAGAGACAAGGGTATGACGGAAGATTCGATGAATTGGGACGATGGTGAGTTAAGATGTATTCCAACGTCATAGAAATATTTTTAACAATAAGAAGTAAGTCTTCCGGGTGCGTTTGCGGTCTGGTGTGCTTCTCCGGAAGCCACGTTCTTGCATGGTCGATTTGTGTGGGCAGCTTGGGATGTTGATGAACTAAAGAATGGATCGATCAGGGAGAGACTTGAGACAGATGGCAATTTTCTCCGCATCGGTGTGCACGGTTTGTAGTTGGCGACCAAGCATACACTGTATCATATCTCTATGTGCCCAGTCGATTTATCGCAGCTGCATATGACCCCATCTTTGGAGGGCTCGTCTATCACGGCTAAGCCACTCATTCAGATTCTCAAAACCTTTCCCTACAACTCGCAGTAAGACACCTATATCATCCAAGTCGCTCGGGGACGCGTGCTCTAGGTCCCTATCTAATCGCAGCATGTTGGTAGGTAACGAGGGAGAACTGATGTCGTCGCGTATCAGCCTCCACTCAGCAGCTGACTTGGCCCCCCAAAGGCGTCTCTGGGCAGTAAACCAAAGATCGTGGTGACACCGTACACCCATAGGCCAAAGTCCTCGGAGGTAGGTGTAGGTTCCAGTCACAAGCTCTATGCATATCAGTGTCCGACGGATAGCTTCTTGCTTCACCCATGATTCCCAAGTCGTGTTCTCGAGGTCATTACTGTTATAAGGCGGTTGAAATAGTTGCAACTGTATTGCCCATGACTGAAGCACGATATTATCTTGCTCAGCCTGAGTCTGCTGGCTTATGTTACTTGGAGAGAACAACCGAATGCATTGATAAACAATCAGTGCCTGTAACAGACTTAACATGTCGGTCTCAACCATATCACTGCCAAGTGATTCTGACTGCATACTCTCGATGAGCTGAGAGGCGCGTTGTGCAATCTCAGCATTTACAAATCGTGCGTTAGAAGAGTTGTGTACAGCGTAGAGAGCGCTTGTTGCAAACGTTTCCCGTAAAACATTTGATGCCAGAGTCTGTGAAGGGTGGATGAAGACGTTAAAGCCTGTTTCTGCAAGTAAAGTCGATTGCGAAGACAACAACTGAGCGCAAAATTCAGCGCGCGCTGTAAAATCCTCAAGGATCCTGGCTGCTTGCGATGTAGATGCGGCGGGATAAATTTGCATGCCACAGGATTGGGACAGGCTCATCTCATCATGATTTAGGGGGGTAAGAACTTGCATAGCTGATGGAGGACCGGGACTAGGAGTCGGCACGGCTGTGAAGTTGGGATATGAGCATTCTGTATCTTTGGCTACGCATCGGCTGCATCGAGGGAGAGTGAGGTTGCATCGGCGTTTGGCGCGCGCACAAGCGCTACATGATTGTCGCCGCAGGGACTGACGCATTAAGTGGATGTACAATGTAGGATATACTGCAATGTGCTGAAACTCCTGTGTTCATGATAAGTATTCGGTCAGGTTCATGAGTGTGATCCACTTTTGACCGCAGTCTAGCGGAGACACAATCATGCCTGAGGCATCTAGATGCAGGGATCATCGTTGCGGGGGGTCAATTGTGGTCCCCTGTTCAGTTACGCAATAACGATCATGACGTAAGATTGGAAAAACTGGTGAACGTATATTATCTTTGTTGCCCGGAACCAAGCTTCGAGTAAGATAAAAGAATAAGTCAAATGGCTCAATACTTACCTGTTTCAAATTTTCCCTCATGTTTTGTTTTACTATACACATGAATCGATTCGTTTGGTCTACTCTGGTGTACTCGGTTTGGTGAATGTTTATGTTCCTCTTCATTCCTCTGTAATAATGCGGTCCTTAGATGAATCACTGATTTTCTACTTAGTGGTTGCACTTTCTACTGCCATAGCATCCGAAACTATATAAAGAGCTATTATATTACATGTCACTGTATGTACAGGGCTTATATAGGCTTGATTTTGTGACAATCCGTGAGCTGTATAGGGTAGCTTTGACCCAGAGATGCAGCAATGGGTCACTTGCTATGTCACGTGTCTTATCACTGATTTTCGCGGATTCTACCAATCCTATGCTCTGCTTTAGCCAATGCCTCTGTAAAATTTTAGACCGCCGTCGTTGTGCCGCAGGATGTCAGTTTCATTAATGTCTACATGGTATAAGGGTGAATCCCAATCCGGCTCAATTGAAACCCACCGCGACGAGGTGGGTCCATCAATCCGGATGCCAAGCGAACATTACTGGCTCGTATTAGGCTCACGACAAAAACTAGCAAACCAGTCAGCAATGTATCTTACATCTTCCGTATCTTCCGTTGCATCGATGGTTTGTAAAGAGTCTCATTTACTGGAATCGAAAGTCTGGCAAGGCCACGCGCTTCTATACCCTCTTGGATGATGCGGCCAGGACCAATATCATGGCAAACGCTGATATTTCTTCTTCTTGTTCTCCCATCTGAAGCCGTTTGGCAAGACAAGCCATGGATCCGAAAATACTCATGCGATCGTTTACCACAAAACTCTCCAGCCCAGAAACTAAGACCATTCTGGATCGATAGCTTTTGGGGCTGGTGGGATACGCACAGTAATCCGACAGAGCTGAGGCTCGACATTCTTGCGGTCCACAATACATCACTCTTCACTTGTCAAGATGTTGACGTCTCTTCGATGGAGACTTCAATAGATTTTCAAGTTCTTGGACATTCAGTTGGTCAATTGAAACATTTCTCGAGTAAATGTCCTCTGTCCATTACAGATACACTTACACCGTACGTATCACTACACTTGCACCCCTAGCATTCTTCATGTGGTAACTCATATGCACCCAGTATCGGAGACACACTTTTCTCTTCCTATCACCTGACCTATACCTTCCAAAGCACACATCGGTTTCAAACTCTCGAATCGGTATTCCGGTTCGAAGGAACTAATGGCGCTGAAATAGATTGCGGCATAGCCAAGATAACCCCGGATCTGGGACGAGCAGTCTCGGCAGCCTTGACCTACACGCCTCTTATTGTGTTAATCTTTGTTACGCTTTCTTCATGGAAAACGAACTACAACGAGCTCAACTCTGCTTATGTCCTGGATCATGAATCCATCTTAACTGGCCAAACGCAACTTTGGAGAGTAGTCCTTGACACCACAGACTATTTGCGCTTTCTTCAGTTTGCGTTCATATCTGCATTGATGTCCACAGAATACCCAGGTTTTCATGTACCAGCGGTAGGCAAACTTGCCTGGGCTTCCTTACTTTATTGGAGAGGACCATTTGATAACGGATACTCATACCAAGGACCCACCGGTGGTATGTATACGAGCAATGCTTCTTATGGTCTTGGTTTTATGACCCAGATGCTTAAATACCCTAACATGCTGAACACCTTGGCTAACTCTCTGGTCAACTTCATCATACTCAGTAGCCCAGCCTTCTTTCTTTTCTCTCTTTTATTTTGGAAAACATCACAATCAACACAACCTTCGTCGTTGCCCTTTTTCTCAATCATCAAGAAAGCAGCTGGAACCACTATCGGTATAGCACTATGCTTCTTTAGTGTCCCTCTTCTTTCTTACATAGCTTACGATCTCATTCTGGTCGGCTACCTACCAAATTATCGAATCGGCTTGGCCATAGCAATGATGTTGATCATCGTTGGTGCTCACCACTTTCTCACACAAGGGCTCGACGACCAGCCAAGAGAAAAGCCAATGGCATCCGGCAATGGCAACATGGCGTTGGCTACTTCCACATCGAGATTTCACTGGGGTTGGACGAAGCTTTCTTACCATCTTCCACACATGGTACCACTCCTACAGGCTATGGGTATCGGTGGCCTGCAGTATTTCCCTGCTGCGCAGCTGTTCGTGCTGATAGCCTGTGAATGTCTTCTCCTCATACTACACGTGGCAGCAAAGGGAGACGTGCGAATATTCACCTCCGCAACCGTGTGGTGTTCGGCTATTCGTTTGCTCACGGCGTCATTGCATGCCATATTCCTCTTGCCAACGACCACAGCAACGAGGCAATGGACTGGATATGTAATTTTAGCACTTAATGGCTTGGTTATCCTTCCCGTCTTTTCTATCAAGTCGGTTTGGCAGCTGTACCAGATCGCACGGAGGGAGAGACACCATAACCAATATAGTCCACCCAACGAATCTGGTGAAACCTTGGGTGTTGTTCCTGTAAGTCGCTATCATGTACCTTTGGATTCCACTAATCCCATCTCTATAGGCTTTCCACATGGATGACCTTCCATCAAGTTCTTCGACTAATCTAGTTGGCTATCGCAGGAACTACGATCAAGAATCATCTCAGCGATATCTCCAGCAAGATCCATCACCTTCTATAGACAGCCGCGGTTCCGAGCTCCTACGCCTTCATCCCAGATTTCTCAGTCAACTAGGGTGTTTGATAATTCGACAGCTCCGACACCCGAAAGCCCAGTAAGTGACAGGCCTTTTGATCTACGCTTGGCCCTGTCTGAGGTATCGCCAACCCCAGATGTAGATTATTCACTTCGGGAGGCCGACTTGTTCTACGGTATCCCCGAAGAGAGAACGTTCTCAGGGCTTGTCTCGTCTTCAGATTCCACGCAGAGTTCAGAGCACGATAGACCGGGCCAAAGACGCCTATTTAAGAAACTGATGTCCGGAATCCCAAAAACGCTGCGACGGTCTCATGAAAAAGAGGAGAAAGGGTTCCAAGTTCGACGGCCTCCAAGGCCTCCATTGTAGGAAAGATGTTAGGTGTTAGAAATATATTTAGAACCAATTTGTTGTCTGAGAATCTCGATCTGCATTGAGTGAAATATTAACCGCCAATATCATCCTCTTCTAGACAACCTAATCCATCCTGTAAACTAGCCTCGTGGACCCTGCATTCGCTCACTTATACAGATATCAACGCCACACAGAATATAATCGACCAAAGCTCTATTGCGACCCCCCAACGTCAACCAGAATCTTGACGTGGTTATCCTTGTCATTGACGAGCGTGAGGATACCCTCATCCACAATCTGGTCCATCTTGATGACCTTTGTGATCATACCCTCAGGCTTTATCTTGCCACTTGACAAAGCCTCAATGACCTCCTCAAAATCGCCAAGGCCGAATGTAGCGCTGCGTGTGTGACATCAGAACCAAATTTGTTTGACCTTCGATAGGATATGCAAAAAAAAAGAGATGACTCACCTGCCAACATACGATCGCTCGCGGAACACAATCTGATTCATGTTCAATTGCGCCCTATTCTCCCACACAGCAATGTTGACGAGAATCGCTCTCGCCTTCAAGCAATCAAAAGCTGAGTCAATGGCATGTTGCGATCCAGCAGCATCAAAGCCAACATCAGCACCCAGCCCACCAGTCAATTCTTTGACACGAGCAACAACATCGTCCTTGGTAGGATCAAGCACATGATGAGCGCCAAACGTCTTGGCAAACTCACGTCGCGTAGAGCTGACCTCGCTCAAAATGATGTTTTTGCATCCTCTGCCAATGAGGGCCTGGACAACAGCTAGACCGATGGGGCCGCCGCCAACGACGAAAGCAGAGTCGCCTTCTTTGTAGGGAGAGACCTTGATTGCGTGCCATCCAACAGAGAGGGGTTCGACAAGGGCGCCGACTTTGAGGGAGACATTGTCGGGCAGCTTCTTGACAGCGTCTTGAGGAACGATGGTTCTCTCGGAGAGACCTCCGCCCCATCCGCTCAGACCGATGAAGCCGTTTTTGTCACAACAGTTGACGAGTCCGCGCTTGCAAGAGCCACACTCATTGTCATAGATGATAGGCTGGACGCAGACGCGGTCACCCACCTTTAGGCGGGTAACCTCACTGCCGACTTCCTCAATGATGCCGCTGAACTCGTGGCCGATAGTCAGAGGCGATGTCTCACCGGTGATGGCATGTGGAGCGCCAGGCTTCGGAATCAAGTTGTTGCCGCCGAGGTATTCATGGACGTCCGTACCACAGATGCCGCAGAATTTGGGGGCGATGCGGACGGACTTGGCATCCAGAGGGCGCACTGGGATGTTCTCAACACGAACGTCCTTTTGGCCATGGTAGCGGACGGCTCTCATCGTCTGTGTGGCGGAAGCCATCTTATAGATAAAGCAAGATAGGTTAGGCAAGAGACGGGCTGAACAGAACAATAAAAAGCACAAAGGTCGATGAAAAATGTGTGAACCGGTGCAAGCGGGGGATGCTTTTTGAATGCTTCACATCACGATGGACAATGGGCCTCGCTCAAAGTAGCGAGCTGCTTAGACGTGACGCAAACATTAGCTTCCCCTCTTGTGCTATCCGTACATAGTAATGCGAAGTCACGGGCTGGTAATCCAAGTGTCACGGGCTGATCGGATTGCCTCCTAAGGATTAGCTTGGGGAAGATGTCATGCAAGGATAGTGTTCCACTAATCAAGAGTGTCCATCAAATGCGGGGGAGAAAAGTCGAGATCTGGGGCTTATACCGGATATAGAGCTGAGTAAGAAAGAACCCACTTCACCACTAAACACAATATGGCAATGCCGTAATGTTATAACGACATCTTGCACATGTCACTCGTCCCTCTACCCAAGCTATTCCGAATTAGTCGACACATAAACTGCCTAGTCAATCTTGACCGAAGCCTAGCATGCGCACTATCGACAACTCCAGTGATAAGACTGTCGCCCTATGTGCCATCAAGCTCTTGGAGAGATCCGAGTGGGAGCCAGCAGCGGCGAAAGCGATTGAAGAAAACCCTTCAAATGCGCCTATGGTGCAGATGATGACTCGAGCCGTCGCAGGCGATAGCGTTATACCACCACCTCACCTCGCTTTACTCACGGCCAAATACTGGAGAACTGGTGGCATTCGTCTTACTGTTAGCTTTCTCAATGACCCTCCTGCGGAACTTCGTGCTCGTATCTTGAGCCACATGAACGCTTGGAGCACTTATGCGAGCGTTGAGTTTGCTCAAGTCGCTTCCGACGGTCAGATCCGCATTGCACGAAAGAAAGGCGACGGACACTGGTCCCACTTGGGCACAGATGTCCTTTCCATTGACAAAAGTAAACCAACAATGAATCTTGATTCGATCTCCATGGACACCCCCGAATATGAGTTTCGTCATGTCGTTCGGCATGCGACGGGTCATACACTGGGTTTTCCTCATGAGCATATCACCAAGGACATTGTACAACGCATCGACGAGAAAAAGGCTATAGACTTCTACGAGGTAAATCAGGACTGGCCAGCAGCTGAAGTCTACAGACAAGTCATTACTCCAGCCAAAACCTCGGCCTTGATCCCAACAGCCGCCCCGGATCCAACATCCATCATGTGCTATAACCTTCCAGCCGAAATCATGAAGGACGGAGTCGCCGTGCTAGGCGGAACTGATATCAATGTCACCGACGGCAAGTTCGCCGGTAGAGTCTACCCGAGGATTCCAAGCTGGCGGCTCTTGGATAAGAACCACACAACCATCAGCATCGTCGCAGACTCTACCGACCTGTATACCATAGACAAAACCGGTTTTATCTGGCAGTACACTGGTATCGCATCACCGGGCTGGATCAAGCTCAATATGACGCCATCTACCAAGAAGGCCGTGGCATCCGACGGGAAACTTTATCAGCTTCACAACACGGGTAAGATCTGGGAATACACAGGCACCCCTATATCAGGCTGGAGATTACTGGACAACAACAAAGCTACCACCGACATCCACGCTAGTGGTAATGATCTATACCAACTGCGTTCTACGGGCCATGTCTGGAAATACACAGGAACACCTATGAGTGGTTGGCAGCAGCTGAATCTCAATCCAGCAACAAGCAGGATCACATCCTCAGGAGGACAACTTTATCTGCTACACAAGAATGGTGCTGTATGGAAGTATACCGGCGTACCACTCACCGGCTGGCAGAAGCTGGATGAAAACCCAGCGATAGTTGATGTCGTCGCACACAACGATGACCTCTACCAACTTCACAACTCGGGAAGGATTTGCAGGTACACAGGTACTCCACTAACGGGATGGGACGAGCTGGATGATAACAAGGCCACTAAGCAAATTGCGGCGGGACCTTGCGGGCTCTACAAGATTCACAAGAATGGGGAGATTTGGAGTCATGTTGGACCACCAAAGACGGGATGGAAGCAGCTTGATGCTAACCCCTCGTCTAACAGCATTGTGGCAGGAAACTCGCTTTATCAGCTGCACAAGACAGGACTGGTCTGGCGATATATGGGATAAAATGTACTATACAAGGGTTGAAGTTGTTAATAACTTCTACGCTGCGACATCAGCGACGATCCAGTCGAACTCATCACCATCATTATCTGCTTGATCTTTAAAGATCATAACATCGAGTTCTTCCTCTTCCACTTCCTTCCTAGCTTCCTCTGACAAATAATCGTCCCCCAGTGTGTCTTTTCCAACACGCTTCGCTTCCTCCTCATCACCGTCCAGCATACTTGTGCCCTTCAGAGACAGTTTGTGCTGTATCTTGCCATTGACGGTGATGATCTTCCTCACCCGAAAGGCGAGTATAAAGTCCGTTTTGGAGTTGAAAGAGATGCTGTCCGTTCGGTTGCGGATGATCTGCATGATAGGCTTGACGTCCGCTACGGCGTCAGGCAAAGTGGCACCGACTTTGGCGTCAACCTTGGTGCCGTCTTCGAGATTGACCGACGCACCCTTGGCGATCTTCAACCCCGTGATCATATAAAGAGGTAGGAAATAATCGCAATCTTCCAGATAATTTTTGACCACGTTTTGAAACACAACATCACCGATATCCCCAGGCCGACAAGGAAAGTGGTCCACAGGCCAAATCGCCCACAGAGTAGTTTCTGTCTCGTTGTCGAGAATTCTACCATGGTACCGCCTGGGCTGAGGCCATGTTGGGAATAAGAAAGTCATGAGTTATTTTCTTGGCTTAGAAAAATACTTCTTCAATGAGTTCTCTTAAGACAGAGAAACTAACCATTGTAGCTTAATAAATTGAACAGTAAAAGCTAAAAATAGATCTCAATAATAAAAATAGCTAGTTATATTTATATAATA